>CAUYON010085561.1:0-41183 GCA_963573935.1 Arctocebus calabarensis | reverse complement strand
CTCTCAGTTCAGTGGCAGGTTCAAAACACTGAGGCTGGCCGGTTTGAACCCAACCCAGAGTAACTACAACAATGACAACTGCAACAACATGAAAAGAAAAATAGCTGGGCCTTGTGGCGGGCACCTGTGGTCCCAGCTACTTGGGAGGCTGAGGCAAGTGAATCGCTTAAACTCAAGAGTTTGAGGTTGCTGTTTGAGCTGTGATGCCAGGGCACTCTACCCAGGGTGACAGCTTGAGACTCTGTCTCAAAAAAAAAGCAGCTCATCTTTTCTTTTGTCTTTTATGCCACCAGAAAATTCTACCTTATCAAGTGCTGAAGTGCATTTGTATGGTGGACTCCTTGGTCTTACTCTGCACCTTTGGGACACCTGATAGATATCCTGAGAAATAAAATTAGACGTGAATAGTTTATAAGAAATGGTAGGTTATATTTGGCTTCTTTATGTTTACCTGAATAAACTTATTTCCTTCTAATAAACATTCATTTTGATTGAAGGAAAAAAACTAAAACAGGCCTTAGCAAGCCCCTCTCACCCTGCCTGCCCTCCTCCCCAGAGCCTTCCAAGGACAGCAGCACTTGGGCTGGTTGGGTGTGAAAGAGTCTTTCCTGGCCACAGAGAAAAGAACCAGGGACCGCTGTTCCTTCCTATGTTCCCAGCCTCCCGAGAGGGAGCCAAGTTAGCAGTGGCCCAGCTAACTTTCAACCTGAGATCTGAGGGTTAGGGACAAACAGGACAGGGCAAGTGTTACGAGAACTCCAGGACCGGGGTCTTCGAGCAAGGCCCTTGGAATGAAAAGCACAGCCGTGTTTCCAAGGGTCAGACGGATCCTCTGAGCACCTTCACATCTGGAGGAGGTGATAGTGAAGCTTCTGGACTCTTCCGGCATCTCAGTTACAGAAGCACAAGGAGACTTGGGACAAACCGATGCTTAATTTTTTCATTTGAGTCTTTTCATTGATAAGATGTAATAATAACAACCTATTGCCTTGCATTCCTGCAAATGTCTATGGAAATTAACGTCCCCCTGTCTGGTTACTCTGAGAAGAAAGACTGAATTGCAATTGGACTTACCAGTCCTCCTCAAGCCAGTGTGGAGACACTGTGTGATCCTATGAACTAACCATCTATAAATGTAAGAGCCAATGAACAGTTCGTATTTTAAATTTCTACTGCGTGCCAGGCCCTGCTCTAAGCACCTCCCATGAATTAGGACATTGCAGCCTGAAAATAACCTTGCAAGGAAACTGAGGCACAAGGAGGCTGAGACTTCACTCACGAGGTAGTCTGGAAAGCATGAGAGCCACACTGTGCTCTCAGCCTCTCACTTTCTTGGCAAAGTCGTTGTGAGTCTTCTCGTGGCTCCAGAGTGAAACATGGTTATGAACTTGTGTACAAATGGGTATTTCACATTGATTCATATCTTTTTGAGTCTGCCTGATCCTCCCCAAGTATAGAGATTAAAATAGCTCAGACAGGCTTGGTGCCCCCAGCTCAGGGGTTAGGGTGCCAGCCACATACACCAGGGCTGGCCGGTTTGAACAAGGCCCGGGCCTGCTAAACAACAAATACAACAAAAAAATAGCCGGGCATTGTGCCAGGTGCCTGTAGTCCCAGCTTCTTGGGAGGCGGAGACAAGAGGATAACTTAAGCCCAAGAGTTTGAGGTTGCTGTGAGCTGTGATGCCACAACACTTTACCAAAGGCGATGTAATGAGACTCTGTCTCAAAAAATAAATTAAAATAAAATAGCAAGAACAGAATGGGGAAACTGAAGTGGGACCTGCGTGGCTGGAGAGGTCTAAGCGGGACCCACAGGCTGCAGAGGTGCTGAAGAATGTTCCCAGCAGAAGATGGTGCTGGCTTAGAATAGAGGCACGCTGTCATTTTTCCTTCCCTTCTTTCCCCAAGTAACAGTCTGTTGTGAATCTTGAGACTCTCTCCTTGGACACCCACCTCCCCGTGACCAAGAGTAACAGAGGCAAAGTCACCTTCTGCTGCCTGTTCTCTAACCACATCTGCCTGGAGGAACACTGGCACGCCCCAGGGATCTGCTCACGCCTCCTAGAGCCATTTAGAGCCCAGACAAAGCTGCCAGCATTCTCCTGTGACAGATCAGGAGGCTGCAAAGACCTAGGCACCAAATCCAAATGTGTGAAATGTAAGGTCCTAGTCAATCACAGAACGGAGCCCTCCTCCTTAGACAGGGGATCAAACCAAGGCTCGAGAGGTTAAGTCATGTCCTTCCGATCACAGACCTCGACCATGTGCCTTCCTCTTTATTTCCCAAAGGCAAGTGTAGGAGTACTCGGTAAACGTTGAATAATTATCTGTGTGAGCTAAAGGGGGTTACTCAACTTCTCTGGTTTCAGTTCTATTGAGTGTGAAATATACAAAATAATCCCTGCTCTTTATGTCCCCAGAATTATTATGAGATGAGGACCAAATAAGATTTCTCTCCAATCCCCAACCTCCCTCCAAATACGATCACTAGGAGACAAGAAGAGAGGCACGCTGTTACTATTCTTTCCCTTCTCCCTTTTATAGATTTTGAAACAAGGCATCGTGACAATGTAGGCAAGGCTGGACACTGACCACCAGTAACCACCAGCAGACGCTGACCACCCGGGAAAGGACACCAATTTAGAGTAGGGTAGGAGCAGAGAGGAAAACCAATATCAAGACTTGGTGGAGAGTTAGTTTTCATCTTTTTCTTTTTAATTAACTAAATTAAGTTCTTGTCATAAGGAGAAAAATTATGTGTAAAATAATCATTGTTCCCGGGAGCTGTGGTTCATACCTGTAATCCTGGCACTCAGGGAGGCTGAGGCCTGTGAATTGCTTGAGCTCAGGAGTTGGAGACCAGCCTGAGCAAGGGCCAGACCACCCTGTAGTCCAAGCTACTTGGGAGGCAAGAGGATCACTTAAGCCCAAGAGTTTGAGGTTGCTATGAACTATGATGTCATGGCACTCTACCCAGGGTGACAGAGTAAGACTCTGTCACACACACACACAAAAAATCCATTGTCTATTGAGACATCTTAGAGATTACCTGGAGAGGAGAACCTAAAAGTCAAAACAAGATCTGCCCAGGTCACCCAGCTGGCTCCCACCACCTCTCCTGACTCCTGTGCCCCTCCAGAAACAATTGCCTGTACAAGCACCTTTCAGAAAGGAGGGGTTCATCCCGAGCAAGGCTCAGATGTGCTCTAAAGTGGTCAGGACTTACAGCCCTGGCATGCTGAGTCCTGTCTGGGCAGTTGGTTCACTCTGCACTCAGTCCCTGCCCCACCACTTATTTTCACATCCTCGCATTTCCTTACAGAGGATGTCTTAGACTTCCCAAGGGCCTCCTCCTTACAAATCCAGCCTTCTTATCTCTAGAAGCTCTCTGAACGCTTGCTGCAAGTCTGGTTGGACAAGCCACTCCTGTCTAATGTCCCTGCAACATCCATGGTGCTCCACTCTCCCATTGTCACCAACAGTGTGCTGTCTGGGCACTCTTCCCGTGGGCCTCTTGCCTCCCCTCTTGGATATAGGCAGAGAATCCTGTGGCTTCCACAGTAATCCTTAGTCAGAGAACCCCCTGCTTTAGCTCAAGCCCCATCCTCTCCTCTGACCTCTAAATACACATTTCCACATTCATACCCAATGGTCTAAATGAAAGTGCCACTTCCCCACCCCCGAGTCCTTCCTTGACTTCCCACCTCTGTCCCACATGAGCTGACCCAGAAACCTTAGGTCACCTTCACTCCTTCTTCTGCTCCAACCTCCAAGGCCTTCTCAGAGGCCTCATGAATGCTGTGCCTCTGTCTCCAGCAGGACAGCTATAGTCTCCTGACATCCAGAATCTTCCCACTCAACTCATTCTGCATCCTGTTCTCCCAGGTGCCTTCCTAAAGCTTGAATGTGACATGATCCTGCTCTCCACTGATGCAAAACCATTAAAGGCTCCATGTTAATTACCAAAGTCAGACTAAGTTTGGCATTGGCATTGCAGGCATTGGCATTGCAGGCTTGCTTTCTTTTTCTTTTCCTTTTTTCATTTTTAGAAATGGGGTTGGAGTCTTGCTTTGTCACCAGGAGGTGATCACAGCTCACTGCTGTCTCCAACTCCCAGGCTCAAGGCATGCTCCTGCTTCAGCCTCCCTGGGACCACATGCTCATGACACCACACCCAGCTAATTTTTTCTTATTTTTTCAGACCTCAGATCTCTCTATATTGTCCAGGTGGTCTCAAACTCCCGGCCTCAAATGATCCTCCCACCTCAGGCTCCTAAGGCACTGCACCTGGCTCTGGGGGCAGATTTTTGCATGTCCCTATCCCATTGTGATAGGTTGCTAAAACATTCACTATGTGCCAGGCTCTGTGCCAGATGCTTTTCTATTATTACATGTGCTGCATCTGAGTTCATAAATAGATATGATAACATATGTGTGTGTGTGTGTGTGCGCGCTAATATTTTCAACCTACAGTGAAATGAACCCATAATTAAGTGATTGTTTTAAAGTTCCCTATCTAAAAGAAACATTAAATGGTAAGGAAACATAAACCTATTACAGAGATTATTAACAAAGAACATTTTTGTGCACGTACTATGCACCAGTCAGTGGGTTAAGTGCTTACATGCACTGGCTTTTTGAAATGTCACATGAGTCATTATTACAGCTCATTTATAAAAGTCATTTTATAAAAGATGAAACTGAGGATTGAAGAGGTTACATGACTTGCCTGATGTTAGGGATGAGGAAGCAGCAAAGCACACTGGGAACCCAGTGTGTCTGATTTCCAGGTCCCTGAACTTCACCTTCCCACTCTACTGCCTTGGTTAACGAGGACTTGCAAGAGGTGTGTGGGGTTAGAAATCCCCACATGTAAGTCTCATGTACATCTCATTCAAGTAATCCACTAATGGGTTAAACTGGCTTTTGTTTTCACAGAAAAAGCAATAGATTTGGGCAACCCTGGGGCAAACACAAAGACTGTTTTTTGGTCTTCTGGGAACAGATACTTTGAAGCTTTTGCAGCCATTGTCTCCTAGGTTCTTGCCTGGAGGAATGGTCCAGAGGTTGACAAAATGTCTTTACATTTTGTCAAATGCCTAAATATCTCAGCACTGTGGAGAAACAAAGTCAAAGATCTATTTAAGGATAACTTGTTAAGTACATGAGGAAATAGTTCTCCTATAGCTCTGTCTCTCTTATTTTTATGCAGATTTTTTAAGACCTAATAGTAAAAAAGTATTGTGCTGTTTTCCGGGACAGGATATCTGCCACTTAAGTTTAAAGTCAAATAATGAATATTGTAAATCGTAGATTAAGTGTGCACATGACTACAAAAGTATATAAGGTAGTCAGAAATAAAGTTAATTTGCTACATGCCAGAACAGAGCTTGTAGCCTGCTTCTTGTGCCCTTCTTAACATTACAGTGCGGATCTACACCTGAGGTAAAGCTATAGCCCCTCGCGTCTTTGGTCACGCAACATTGATCCAGTTCCTTCACATTGTCAAAATTCTCGGCATAGAGTCACTTGTAGTATTCAAAGATAATCTCTTGTATCTCTTTGGCATCTGTTGTTATTCCCCCTTTATCATGTCTGATTGAGGTTACTAGGGATTTTACTTTTCTATTTCTCCTTAGTCTGGTCAAAGGTTTATCTATTTTATTGATTTTTTTCAAAATACCAACTCCATGCTTCTTATTGATGTTTTCAAAATACCAACTCTTTTTTCATTAATCTTCTGAATGATTCTTTTGTTTTCAATTTCATTAATCTCTGATTTAATTTTGGTTATTTATTTTCTTATGCTGGGTTTAGGCTTAGATTGTTCTTTTTCCAATTCCATAAGATGGTTTGTGAGTTTGTTGATGTGCTCTCTTTCTGTTTTTTTATTTAGGCATCTAAAGCAATAAATTTTCCTCTAAGGAGTACTTTTGCTATATCACACAGGTTTTGGTAGCTTGTGTCTTCATTGTTGTTTTGCTTAGGGAAGTTAATAATTACCTTTTATCTCTTCCTGAACCCAACTATTATTCAGCATAAGGTTGTTTAATATCTGTGCCTTTGTGTGGAGTTGAATATTTTGTTTGAGTTGAGTTCCATCTTTATTGCATTGTGGTCTGAGAAGATACAAGGTAAAATTTCAATTCATTTGATTCTGTTGATATTTGTTTGGTTCCTAGGAGATGATCACTTTTAGAGAATGTTCCATGGGCCAATGAGAAGAACATATATTCTTTAGCTTTGGGATGGAATATTCAATATGTGTCTATCAAGCCCAGTTGTTCTAGGGTCACATTTAGGTCCCTTGCATCTTTGTTTAGTTTCTGTTTGCAGGATCTGTCCAGGTCTGTAAGAGGAGTGTCACAGTCCTCTGTTATTATGGTGTTACAGTATATCATATTGCTCAGACTAATTAAGGTCTGTTTCAGGAATCTGGGAGCATTTACGTTGGGGGCAGAAATATTTAGAATTAAAATGTCTTCATTGTGTATTTTTCCTTTGACCAATATGAAGTGTCCATCTTTGTCTTTTTTGACTTTACTTGCTTTAAATCCACATCCACTTGTATTTGAAATAAGATTACAATTCCTCTTTTCTTCTGAATTCTGTTTGCCTGAAAAATTGTCTTCCATCCCTTAAGTTTGAGTTTTAATTTGTCCTTTGTGGCTAGGTGTGTTTACTACAGACAGCAAATGGATGGCTTGTGATTTTTTTATCTAATCAGCCAGTCTATGCCTCTTTAGCAGGGAATTCAAACAATTAACATTTATCGAGATAATTGATAAGTGTGTGGTTTCATTCTAGTCATCTTATTTTGTGAAAGTCCATTGATCTTTTGCATCACTGTGGAAGCTTGATTTTGTCCTTTAGTTTCTAGGTGTTTATTTTCCTGGTGGTCCATTGTGATGGTCAGTGTGTAGAAGAGGTCTAGGTATTTCCCATAGAGCTGGTCTTGTTGTGGCAGACTTACTCAATGTTTGCATATCAGTAAAAGATTTGATTTCTCCATCAATTTTAAAGCTTAGCTTAGCAGGTTATAGAATTCTGGGCTGGAAATTATTTTGTTTAAGTAGATTAAAGGTAGATGACCATTGTCTTATGCCTTGAATAGTTCCATTTCATTTCATTTCTGCAGTCACCCTGATGGATTTGTCCAAGTAGGTCAACTGGCCCTTACTCCTGTCGCTTGCAGAATCTTTTCTTTTATCTTGACTTTGGACAGGTTAAACACATTGTGTCTTGGAAAAACTGTATTTGAGTTGAGATGACCATGGATTTGACACCCCTCAGAAACATCTTTAGTGATGTTTGGGAAATTTTCATTTATGATATCCTCTAGTAGGCCTTCCATGCTTATGAGTCATTCTTCTTCCTCTTCTGGGATACCTATAACTCATATGTTTGAATGCTTCATGAAGTCCCATAATTCTGTCAGTGAACATTCTGCTTTCTCTCTCTTTTTCTTTGTCTCTTTAATAGCCTGAGTTAGTTCAAGAGCTTTGTCCTCTAACTCTGAGATTCTTTCTTCTGCCTGGTCTAGTCTGTTCTTGATACTGTCTACTGCATCTTTCAGTAGAAACTGCTTCAATTCTTTCAGCTCCACTATATCCTTTATTCTTCATATTGTTCATCTCTTATTTGATTGTTTTCGGATTTCCTTTTGATTATTGTCCACTTTCTCAGCAATTTCCTTTGTTGTTTTTACCATTCATATTTTAAATCCTCTTTCTGTCATTTCTAACATTTCTTTATAGGTGGAATCCTCTGCAGTTGCTACCTCATGATCCTTCAGAGGGGGTTTTCTGGTCTGGTTTTTCATGTTGTCAGGATTTTTCTGCTGTTTCTTCCTCTTCTTTTTGTCTGTTTCCTTGTCCTAATTTTCCTTTCACTTCCTCTTGCTATTAAAGTTATCATGCCTCTTACCTAAGGAGTTGAAGTATCCTTTTGGTAAAGGACTAAAAGGATGAGAAGAGTGAAGAGCAAGAAGGGATAAAAGATTTAAAAAAAAAAAAAAGGAAGATAAAAGAGACAGGAAACAGGCTTTGTAAAGGGGAAGACTGACAAAAGAAGTGAGGAACAGAAAGAAAGACAGGACTAATAGTGGTGTACAGTAGGGTACTTTGACCCACACTTGCAAATCTCAACCTCTGGGGGGGTGCTGGGTTGGGTAGGTCCCTTGACATCTGTAGCTCTTTGCCAGCCTGAGCAGACACAGAATCCTACTTCCTCCTAATAGAGAAGAAAAACAAAAATGCTCTACAACCAAAACAAACAAACAAAAAACCTTTTTCTCTTATCAAGTGTTGCTAACCTAAAACCATGAGTACTGAGAAAGCTATGACCTTGGACTTCAAAATTATTCAAAAGAACAGAAAAGTAAAATGCTAAGTGAAAAATTTGTAGTCCAAATTAAATGAGTGGTTTTCACCAATTCCTAATGTAACCAATTTCCCTGTTAATAAACATGCTTTAAAAAGTAAAATAAATAAATAAAATAAAATAAAAAATAAAGATAAAATATCAAGTACAGAAAAACTAGCAAAAATTAAGTACTTATATTATCACTCTCAATTTTTTAAGAGTATGACATGTTCCTGGGAATAAAAAGTTTGAGAACCACTGTTCTCAGACTCCTAAGGCTTTAGAAACTGTTTCTATGTACTCTGAAAACAAGCTTCAATAGAAAACTTATAGTTCTTGTTGATTGTTTTAATTGATGATTTATTACCCTATAATAATTTTGTAATTAGCAGATAATTTGTTTTCCAGTTTCAAATTTCCACAGATGGAGAATTATGTCTCAGGATGGATTATAGCCACAGCCTCATCCATACCTAATTTAGATGATGTATATGGTGGAATTTGGGACTTTTCAGCTACTGAGACTTACATGCCATTTTGGACTTGATGCTTTAATGGATTGGAACTTTTTTCCGTTTGGGGACAAAATGAATGTATTTTGTATATGGGATGAATGTGAATCTTTGGGGGCCAGCAGGTGAACGATCATGACCCCCAAGGATATCCACATTTTAATTCCTGAAACCTGTGAATATATGATATTAAAAGTGAAAAGACATTGCAGATGTGATTAAATTAAAGGTAGATACTAAGGTGGAGAGATTATCTTGGAATCCCCAGAGTAATCACAGAGTGCCATATAAGATGGAGGCAGGAGATTGAGAGCCAGCAAGGGAAGATAAAAGGTTGTAAGGAGAGATCAGAGAAGATGGTATACTACTTTCTTTGAACATAAAGGATGTAGCGTAGGTGGTCTCTGAAAGTTAGAAACTGCTAGGAAATGTATTCTCTCCTAAATCCTCCAAAAGTAATGATCTGTACTGACACCTTAATTTTAGCCCAGTGAAACTAATTTTAGATTTAGATTTCTGACCTCCACAAGCAAAAGAAAATAAATTTGTCATTAGTTACAGCAGGAATAGGAAATAATTATAGCATCTTAAAACAAATACACAATGTGTTTAAAATTTTATGTATTAAATATGTCACACCTATAGAAAAGGATCAGAAAATAACAGGTATCCACCATCCAGTTAGAATACAAGTTAAAATTTTACCACACATTTTTTAGATTCCTTGTTAAAAAATCTGTTACAAATACAGATTCCACTTACTTTCATCCCATTTCTCTTGTTTCGTCTGTAAAAGTAACCACTATTCTGAAATTGGTATGTATCCTTCTGGGTCATGTTTCTGGACATGTATCCATAAAATATATATAGTATTGTTTTGTACATTTAAAAAAATTGTCATAAATGCTGTCATACTGTTCATGTTATTTTACTCCTTGTTTATTCATCAACATATTTTTTTAGGTTTATTGATACTGTTTTATAAATTGAGTTAATCAGTTTTAACTGCTATATAGTACTGCATTTTGTGGTTATTAAATATTTTTGTATTGCCCATATGTCTTATACTAAATAAGGACATTTAGTTTGTTGTCAGTTTTTTCAGTGTTACATTGCTGAAAGGAGCAACCTTGTACAAATTTCCTTGCACACATGTGCAAATTTTTCTCTAAAGTAGATATTTAAGAGGTAAATTACTGGGTGATAAGTTATATATGTCTTCAGCTTAAGTAGATATTGAAAAATTGTGTCTGTGATACTTTAATTCTCACCAGTATTGGAGGAAATTTTCTGTCTCCTTATATCTTCAGCTCTTTATATTATTAGATTTTTAAATTTTTGTCAGTCTTATGAGTTTGAAATGGTATCTTAATTTTAATGTCTCAGATAACTAGTGGGATTTGGCTAGTATATTTCATATACTGACTGGCTATCCATTTTTTTCCTTTTGTGATTTGGCCACTTTATATCCTTTTCCATTTGTAGTGTTGGGATTTATCTCAAATAACTTTGTAGGACTTGTGTTTATGTAATTATACACGCTGGATGTTTATGTTGGTTTTACAGTTTGTAATATTTTCTGGTCTGTGGCTTACCTTTGTCCTCTATTTATTGTATATATTTTTTCATATGAAAGTTTGTTTTTTCAGAAGACCACAAGACCACCTCAGGCTTGATGATTTGCTAAAAGGACTCACAGGACTTATAAAGCTGTTATATTTATGGTTGCAACTTATTGAGATGTGTGAAGCACATGTGAAGTGTTGTCAACTAGGGAAACTTGGTGTCCAGGGTTTTTAATTGGGAAGCAGTCACATAAGCATGTAGCACCTGTGTGACTAAGGCTTTAGAAACTGTTTCTATGTACTCTGAAAACAAGCTTCAATAGTCTCAGCTATTCAGACTCTATCCTCCTCCTCACCTAGCAATGGCAAAAGCAGGCACTCACCACAAATTATAATATACTGATACTGCATGGCCCAAGGCTTCAGGCATAAGAAAACAATCTCAGGCATTATATTCCAAGGGCTGAGATCTCATCTCCCAAGAGCTGGGCAAGGGTCAGCTGGGGCAGAACTTTGCTGGAAATCTGCAGGGTTTGAGTACCCCAGGCTTTTTGAGTTAACCCTTGCCTGCATAAGAGGCTTATATATTGATGTAGTCAGATTTTTTCTTTTCTTTCATGTTATTGTGCCTTTTTTTGTTTTTTCATCTTGTTTAAAGAATTCTTTCTTTCCTTGACATTATAGAGATATTCTACTATGTATTCTCTTGTAAAATTGCACTTTAGGAGGCTGAGGCGGGTGGATTGCTTGAGCTCAGGAGTATGAGACCAGTCTGAGCAAGAGCTAGACCCTGTCTTTACTAAAAATAGAAAAAACTAGCTAGGTGTGGTAGTGCATGCCTGTAATCCCAGCCACTTGGGGGGCTGAGGCAAGAGGATTGCTCAAGCCCAAGTGTTTGAGGTTGCTGTGAGCTATGATGTCATTGCACTCTATCAAGGCAACAGAGGGAGACTCTATCTCAAAAAATATATATATAGTTTTATTTTTACATTTAGGTCTATGATATACTTGGAATATTTTTGGACAAGTAGAGAAATTTTAAAAAAAGTAGAGAAATTACTTTTTCCTGAGTGATTAAATAGTGTTTTCGGGACTATTAACTATTCTGTTCTTCATAATTTGATAATGCCGTCTCAGTCATATGCCAGGTTCCAATATAAGTATTTGTCTGCTTATAGGCTTTCTATTCAGTTCCATTGTTTGTCTGTTATATATTTCTATAGCTTTGTAATACATCTTAATATTTGGTAGGGAAAGGCCCCTTCCTTATTATTCTTTTTCCTCAAAATTATGTTCTTTTTATATTAATTTTAAGGTCAGTTTACTTTAAATCTTAAGGCCTGTAAGAAACATTGAGATTTGATTAGAACTGCATTTTATTCATAGATTACCTTAGAGGTCAAAATGGCATCTTTACAAAAATGAAGGTGGTTCATCTCTCTTTTTTATCTAGGTATTTTTAATTATTTTTAAAAAAAGTTTTATTCATTTTTCTGTAATGTCTTATGCATATTTTGGTGGACATTTTTGTGTGCCTGTTGCTCTCATGAATATTTTTGAATTACATTTTGTTATTCTGGTGTATGGGAATGCTTATTTTTTAGGTCTATTTACCTTATTAACCTCTTTCTGTAGGTCTAATTGTTTGTTTATATATTTTGGGTGGGTTTTCTATATATTTTATACAAAAGATACTTAAAAAATATTATCTTTATTTGGAAATTCCAAAAGAACTTAACAAAAAGGCCTACACGGTGGTGATTTCCACTATCCATGATTTCCTGGATTTGGTTCTGAGCATTTGTGAAATGCTGAGATGAAACTTGGTGATAAGCAAATACAGATTAATTTACTGAGACTAATATAGATACAAGTATATATAGAGAAACATACACATCATACACTACTGAATTATTTCCAGGAGCCAGAACACTCAGGCCCTCTCTTCAGGGCATGTCAGTTCCAGTGCTGAGGTACTGAGAAATCAAACTAAGAAAACAAAATGCTTAATTTCATGCTTACAATAAGCAAAGGAAAGTAGCGATACTCACAAAACATGGTATTGAAGAAATACATTCAGATGTTCTACCCTCTCTTCATCACGCCCTCAAAATAGTTCAACAGGCTATAAAACACAGTGGAAAAATACTGAGTTTGGTAGCTAATTGACAGGGATTTTAATCCTAGCTCTTTGCAGACTGACTTTAGGCAAGTTACTGTACTTTTCAGAGTTACAGTTTTCTCACTGGAAAAATAGAAATCATGGCATTGTTAATTAAAAAAAAAAACAGCCTCTCAAAGTGATTGTTATGTAGTAAATCAAGCAGAATGTCAGGCTTGCATTTGTTTATACAGGTCTGTGGGTGAAAAGGAAAGCACTAATGATAGTGCCTAATTTGTCAGAGTGAGTTTTAATACTTAATCTGTTTCCAAATATAAGTAGCCCCCCTTGTCCTTGGGGGATATGCTCCAAGGCCCTCAGTGGATTCCTGAAACTGCAAATAATACTGAACCCTATATACACTATGTTTTTTCCCTATTCATACTTATGATAATGTTTAACTTATAAATTAGTCACAGTGACAGGTTAACAATAATAACTAATAATTAAAATAGAACAATTATAACAATAATAATACAAGTTGTATGGATGTGGTCTCTCTCTCTCTCTCTCTACCTCTCTTCTTCTCTCTAAGAATATTTTATTATTCTCTACTCACCTTATTCTTGAAACAAAAAATTGAAATGATAATAGAGCTGGCTGACTTATAGGTAGGGGGAAAATCTACAGCATGGATACACTGAACAAAATGGGTGATTCACATCCTAGGCAGAAGAATGTGAGATTTCTTCATTTTGCTCAATATGGCTTGCAATTTAAAATTTATGAATACTTCATGAGGAGGACCCCCAAAGCAATGGAAGCAGTATCAAAATGCTATTTTAAAATTAAAACAAATATACAGACTACAGCATAGAATGAAGTATCAAAAGAAAATCCTAAGATAAGCCTGATGCCTATATAAATATCTCCAGTGGCCCACTCAGCCCACAGGGGTTCCCATCAACTCCCATATGCTATTTGGGATGTCAACCAGGAGACTCTATCAGCTCTCTCACAGCCGCTGAGTGTAGACAGACTTCACTTCCTGAATAAAGGGTTTCTTCTTAATCCTTCTCAAATAAGCCATTAAAAGGGCTCTAATTAGGTGGTTTAACTGTAATAACATCCCAGCCCTTCAGAAGCTACTGCCCCAAACAGAAATAAACTAACGATACTGTTCCCTACTAATCCTGATGTATTTTCAATTTATGCAATCCAGAGTGCAGTGGTCTGCACTGTCCCCTGCCTCCAATGATTAATGGCCTGGCCCTAGCTAGGGTCCAAAAAGAAAGAGCCAAGGGAAGCAGATGCAGTGGGTTTTATATTATCATGACTGCAACAAACTCATTCGGTGGTGTCAGCACTGACTGCGGGGTTCTGATTATGAAATATGATGCATGTTGAATTTAATGACTTTCTCTGCCCTTCTGGTGAGTTCACTGCTTTCCAATGTCATTTTCTGTTCTCATCTGAGTGGTAATAAAAGGAATATCATTGACTGTGGTAGCTCTGTAACCACTGTGTGTTTTACAATAAATTGCATTTCAAGACCTTTCTCCCCAGGAGAAAAGTGCACACTCAGAAGGATTATTCCGAGATGGGCTCTGGGACCCCAGTCTCTAGGACACTGGGGAATGAGGTGTAGCTGCCCTTTTTAGGGAATTATTCCCTAAGAACACTCATTTTTCAAGCAGTTATATATCAAAGGTCAGTTTGGACTAAGGGGAAATGATAAAACATAGTTTCCAAAGCACAAATGACTATGGCCCAACCAAAATCGATGTAGGCTGGACAAGGTCCATCTAACCTCTTACTGAGTTCAGGAAGGGGAAACCAGAGGAAAACAAACTCAAAACTGGGAAGGCAATCTCAGAAGATTCTCAGAAGAATCTCAGAAGAAGTCCTGTTCTTTCTTCTTTTATTCTCCCATGAGAAAGTCATTGTCATTGCCATTTGGAATGGGAAGAAGAAGAGAAATTCTTTATGAGTGACAACAGTGTAGAAGACCTGTGCTGTACACCACATGCATCACCTCATCTCCTTTCATAGCACTCATATAAATCAGTCTTCTTACCCTCAGTTTCTAAATAAGGCACCTGAGGCTCAGCAGAATCCCAGAGCCAGTGAAGGTCAGAGCCAGGGGTCCAGTTTGGGCTCATCCAATCCCCAGAACTGTGTCCCAGGGACCAGAAACACTGGCTTCACCTAGAAACTCATTAAAGACTCAGACTTAGATACCTACCCTACTGCACTGTAAGGTGTGAGAAGCACAGCTTAGACTCCAAACAAGGTTGCTGGCAGGAGATAGAAAGTTCCCTAATACTTGGGGCAACAAGGGCAAACTTCTCTCTTCACCCATCTGAGTCATGTAGCATTGACCATGAGGACTTTGCATTCATTGGTCATCCAGCTGGCAGTGGTGTTATTGGAGACAGTGCTGCTCAAACATCAACATGCCTGAAAATCATCTCCACTTTTAGTCAAAGTACAGATTCGTTAGTTCTATACTGTAGTAGTCAAGATCTCTAGATAATCAGAACATAGGGGATCTATCTCCTCATCCATCCATCCATCTATCCCTCTATCCATCCATCCATCTACATCTATCTATCTATCTATCTATCTATCTATCTATCTATCCATCTATTCATTTATCTATCCATCCATCCATCTACATCTATCTATCTATCTATCTATCCATCTGTCCATCTATTCATTTATCTATCCATCCATCTACATCTATCTATCTATCCATCTATTCATTTATCTATCCACCCTTCCATCTATCATCTATCTATCTATTCACTTATCTATCTAGCCATCTATCCATCCATTTATCCATTTGTCTATCTATGCATCCATCCATCCTTCCATCCATCTATCCACCCATCTGTCTATCTACTTACTTGTCTATCCATCTATCTATCTATCTACCTATCTAAACAGATTTATCCAAAGAAGAAGGCATACATCAGTTTTGGGGACTGATAAGTTTGAAATCTGCAGGGGGGCTGGCAGGAGTGATCCAAGCAAGAGCTGAGTTGTAGTTCAAATCAGAAGGCTGTCTGCTAGCAGAATTTCCTCTTGCTTGGGGGAGATCAGCCTTTGGTTCTATTCATATCTTCTATTGGCTGACTGAGGCCCACCCCTGTGGGACGGGGAGGGGCAATATGTTGTATTCGAAGTCCACTGATTTAAATGTTAATCTCATTCAAAAACACCCTCAGAGAAACATCTAGAATAACATTTGACCAAATGTCTGGGTACTGTAGACAACCATGCTGATACATAAAATTAACCATCCCAAATATCTTGATTACAGTATTGGTCACACGAATATGTGCATGTGAAAAAAAAAATGACATAGAACTATACACATGTATTACAACAATGTCAAACTTTTGGTTTGAATATTTTACTATCATTAATTATTCAACAATTATGTAAACTATTTAAAATTTAAAAATTATTTAACAATTATTAAATTAGTAAGATAGAACCAGTGGGGGAGCCTAGTGAATGGTATGTGGGACCTCTTTGTATTACCTTTGCAACTTTCCAAACATCTAAAATTACTCAGAAAAAACGTCTAATTTTTTTTTTCAATAGTGCAGATTGCTTCCCATTTGCAACTGCTCACAGCACTCACCTGTTCCAGGATGCTGATCCACCTGGACTGCTTGTAATGTGGTTGTAAGGAGGCTGCTGCTGACCACAGTGTGAGGATGGTCCTAGGGAGATGAGATCTGACTGCAGCTGCAGTTTAATCTGTGCAACAAGGAGCTATGTTACAGCACGTGTCTACCATAGAAGACAAAAATATTCAGAGCAGCAGATAAGAGAGAATTTGGTACTGAAAGTGAAACAACAACAATCCTTTGAAATTTGGGACTCAATAGCATCATTCAGGAGAGGGAAAGTCATCTGTTCCAGGTACCTCACCAGACAGACAAGAAAGGCCCAGGCACCTAAGTGGTCTACCTCTTGAGTTATCTGTCCAGACACTTATCTCCCAAGTAACAAAGTCTGGACCCAAAGCAAGAGTTTTGGGACTCTCAGGGTCTGAGCCAAACAGTTAACAATCTCACTTGTAGGTTTCATGGGACTTCCCACATTTCCTCCTCTGTGGGCAGGAGGGTTGCCATTACCTAAGCCGTGTTACAGGTCATGGAGGCAACACTCCAAAGGCTCCTGCACGGAATAATGAACTTGGCTGGGGCCTCACTCTCCTTCAAGAAAATTAAGAACCAAGTTCCACAGAGCCAGATTAACTTACCTTAAGACAGTCCCCAGGCCCCAGCCAGAAGAAGCTAGGCTAACCCTGTTGAAATGCCAACCACCATCCCTAGCCCCATTTGTGTTCTAAGCCTGATTCAAGCACTGCTTGTATTAACCAGGGTGAAATCCTGTTGTGGTGTAGCTTCCTAAAGTTTAAAGTGACAGCATGGGACTCACACATGAAGGATGGGCTGTTCATTTTTTCTCTCAATTTGCTCTGCAACTTATAATCTAGACTGTGCTTTGCAAAAGCTCACATATTAAGATAAGTCAGTAATTTTCTGGCATTTCCCAAAGTATCTGTGCTTGTCCAATAGAGATAAAAGATTCAGAGGTGACAAGTGGCAGAAAATAAATACCTATACCAGCAACTTGGGTCCACTTCTCCTCAGACTTTGTCCTGCCTTCCCCGCATCTAAGCCATTGTAGATTCCAGGTGATTTTACTGTTTTGCTAAGTAAGAGTTTTCGGTTTTTAGGTTCACAGCAAAATTGAACAAACTGAGTAGAATTTATGGGCACTTCTCATATGCCCCTCTTCCACACAGGTGCAACCTCCCCCACTATCAACGTCACCCACCAGACTGGTACATTTGTCATAATAGAGGATCCTACATGGACACATCTGAGTCCTCTAAAGTCCACAGTTTACATTAGGGTTCATTCTTGGTGTCATACATTCCACGGGTTTTGGTAAATACATAATGATAGGAATCCACTCTTCAGAAATACTCATATAGAGTATCTGCGCTCTGCCTATCTATTCCACCTCCCCTGAACCCTGGTAATGCCTGATGATTATCTTACTGTCTCCATAGTTCGGAGTTTGGCCTTTTCTAGAATGTCATGTAATTGGAGTCATATAGTAGATAGTTTGGGGGAGTTGGCTCTGTTCACTTAAGTAATATGCATTTAAGTTTCTTCCATGTCTTTTCATGTTTGATAGCTCATTTCTTTTCAGCACTGAATAATATTTCATAGTTTGGTTATTCTTTCACCTCCTGAAGGGCACCTTAAGTGCTTCTAAGTTTTAGCAGTTAGGAATGAAGCTGCTGTAAACATCTGTATGCAGATTTCTGCATGGACGTACGTTTTCAGTTCCTTTGGGTAAATACCAAGGAACCTGACTACTGGATCGTAAGTTAAGAGTATGTTTAGTTTTGTAAGAAAGCCCCAAACTGTCTTTCAAAGTGGCTGTACCGTTTCACATTCCTACTGCTCCACATCCTCGCCAGTGTTTGGTGTTGTCGTTGTTTTGAAATAGGTGTGGAGTGGAGACTCTACTTTTCCATGTGCATGAAATGCACATTCACCTCTATATCCCCGGAGCTCCTGACATTTTGGTTTCAGTCCTCTCATCATTTCTCACCTTCTCACCTGTGGCTCCAACATGAGTCATTTCTTTTTCTAATCCTACTTATAAACCACTGCCACAGTAATTTTCCTAAAATGTAAATGCGACTATATCACTCCCCTACGTAAGCTAATCAAAGGCTTTTCATGGCCTTAAGAATGCAATCAAATTTCCCTAAGAGAGGCCAGCATAGTGGCTCATGCCTATCATCCTAGCGCTCTGGGAGGCCGAGGCAAGCAGATCACTAGAGCACACGGGTTTGAGACAAGCCTCTAAAAATAGCCCAGCATTGTGGCGGGGACCTATGGTCCCAGTTACTTGGGAGGCTGAGGCAAGAGAATTGCTTGAGTCCAAGAGTCTGTGGTTGCTGTGAGCTATGACACCACAGTACTCTACCAAACGTGACAAAGTGAGATTATCACAAAAAACCAGAAATTTCCCTAAGAGTCTGGGGCATCCTTGCCCTATGTCTCTGACCCCATCGTCGCTGCTGTCCATGCTCCAAGAGGCACTTTCAGTCCCCTGTGCACTGTCACCTTGTACTCTTAGATACTCTCACCCGCTCCCTGCCCTGTATGGCTTCTGATTAACCTCTAACATAAGACATTTGTGCTCTGAGGAAGAACTCATGTTCCCTGAGACTGATTTAACAACTCACTCTGTATTCCCATAGCACCCAGGAGATTCCATTGCCATCATGCCTGCCCTGCTCCCTAGGCACTGAGATGCTCAGGGGAGAGCACTCATCTCTGTGTTCGTGGTGCCAAGTGTGAGACTGACACTGCATTGGGTAAGCCAGCCATCATGTCTTGAGAAGATACAACAACATCTTGGCATGGAAAGTGCCAAAGAGTTCCAATGGGAACACAATAGGAGCAAGAGATCACGCATGCATGAGCTGATTCAACAAGTACTTACAAATCACCCCCCAGTGTCAAGCCCTGTACTGGGAGATGGAGATGAAAGGGTAGCACCACCCCCTTGGCCTTATTCTGGCCCCTAACTTCATCCGGATTATATCAAGCCCATCATAGCAAGTTTACAAGACATTCAGGTTCCAGAGGAGCATGTTTACCACCACCATGAGGATGCAATCAGCAAAATCCAGAATGTAGGAAGCAGTAGAGGACAAATGACTTCATTTATTCAAAAACTAAATTGCAAAGGTGTCGGGGCCCCTATGTCCTGCTCTCGGTCACCACAGGAAGGAACCAGGCGTGACACGGATTTGAAGTATAAACTTGCAGGAGGCGGGCTAACCTTAGTTGCAGGGTAGCTCTGAGCCCCCTCCGCAATGGCTATTTATTAAGGTTATACACAACAGGTGTGGAGATTTAAGGTAATTGACATAAATAGGTGCAGATGAGGGCCGCATGCATAAGGATTGCCACGTGGTCTCCTCACATGTTCTTTCCCCACAACCTTCATGAAGAACTACTAAGCATCAATGTTTAACACATGCTTACTAGTGAGTGACCAACCTTATCTCATTCTGGAACACTGAGTTACTTGGGGGACTGCCCCCAAGTCAGGAAACGTCTCTAGGTTTGCCAGGAGACTGTCCTGTTCTCAGCATTTCCTTTTAATGTGATAAGAATCAGTAACTGTCCTTTGCAAGCATGGTGTCCAGTCCGCTACACAAAGGAAAATATTTTTAAAAGAGAGAGAGAGGGAACCTGTGGATTAAAAGCATTTGAGAGGTTGCTGTGTGCTATGATGCCACAGTGGTCTACTGAGGGTGACATAGTGAGACTCTATCTCAAATAAACAAATAAATAAATATTAAAAACACTTGAGAGACATATCAATCAAAATGCAATGTATGCACCTTGAGTGGGTTCTATCAAACAAGCCAAGTCTTTAAAAAAAATGTATGGGACAATTAGGGAAAAATGTATTAATTAAATGAATGGATACTTGATAATGTTAAAAAACAATTGCTAACTTTTCAAAATGTAATAATGGAATTATAATTATGTACTTTTAAAAAATGCATACTTTACACATATATCCTAAAAGATTCATCACATATCTGGGGTAGGGCAGTACAGATGAAAAAGATAGAACTTAAATGAAGGACTGTGCAAGGGGGTGATGGGGACTTGGAGTTCATTACTATTCTTTCTACTTCTGTGTATGTTTGAGGTTTTGCAGAACAAGTTAAAATTGGTGAGCATAACAGACACCCCTGTCATCGCGTTATTTACAAGTACATTAACAGACACTAAGTAAATAATTACCAATGAGTTATTTACAGTTGGGATGAGGCCAACGGCACTTCCGACCTCTGATGTATTAGTATTGAATTCCATTTAAGTGCTGTAGGAAATGCTTTTCAACATTTTATTTTGCTAAGATCAGCAGTTTTCAGGGGTCAGAGCTAGAGCTCTTCCCACTCATTGTCAAAATCTAAGCTGGCATGTCCACAGCAGCTTGCTTCCCTTCCTAAGGTATTGGATGAAAAAGAAGATCAGTAAACAACAGGAGTTAGAAAGAATGTAGATCCTATCATAATTTGTGCCCAGGAAAAGGTCCAGCTGTATGGAAAAATTCATTGCAGTGTGTCTTAACTATTAGTGCTTATGTGGTATTTAACAAGCAAATCCTTACTGAGTGTACCTAATTGAAGAGGTTTAATGTTTGTTTGTTTATTTTTTTTTATTTTTTTTTTAGTTTTTTGAGACAGAGTGTTACTCTGTCTCCCTCAGTAAACTGCATGGCATCACAGGTCACAGCAACCTCAAATTCTTGGGCTTAAGTGATTCTCTTGCCTCAGCTTCCTAAGTAACTGGAACCACAGATGACCTACTATTTTTTTGTTATAGTTATCATTGTTGTTTAGCAGGCCAGGGCCAGGTTCCACCCCTCCAGCCCCGGTGTATGTGGCCGGCACCCTAACCACCGAGCTATGGGCACCAAGCCTTAAGAACTATTTCTACATCAGAAAAAATTCATATTGACAGTATTCCCAGGCCCTTGAATTTCTTTTGATACCCACAGTGGGCAACAAAGGGGCTTGCAGCTGACATGCTGGGTTTTTTTCATACCCTGTTCCCCACCTTCTCCCCTCACCCGTTGTCTTTGCCTGCACCTCTTGTCATCACAGTCCCTGTACCCAGATCTCAGTTGTAGCCATCACAAATTATTACCATGCCAGCAAGCTGGGATTTCGTAAGTACATATTTTCCTTTCTTGTTCACTCTAGTTGGAGATAAATTTTAATAAGGACAAGTATGAGGATAGATGAAGAGCATTTGAGTGGAGCATTCACCTCTACATTGCACGGAAGTGAGATTAATGCCACACACATTTCCACTGAGAATGACAGAACAGTAAAGATTGCCAAATCAAAGACGGCCATTTGTAAAGCCAACACAGTCTGCAATAATTGATATATGTGAATTAGATGCTAAATATCCTTTGAGTCCATCATTCAGTAGTAAAATATTGCCAAAATACAGCCTACTTTTGTTTCTTTCTGACAGAATCTATCACATTTTCAACAAGGTAATATCCATCTAGAAAAATGACAACTTGTGCTTAAAAATAAATAAATTATGATATTTTAAAACTTACAATAGCTGTATCTATTTTCTTTACTGTTAAAATAATTTTTACATCTTTGATTAATTTCATCAATTGCTGTTTAGCTGTGTAGTCATGAATATCACCACAAAACAAAATCTGAGGTCATGTTTTCTTCTTCATAGTCCATACATTTAAGGATATGTCATCAAATTCTGTGTATGCTTCAGGCACCCAAAGTTGCTTCGTGGACCTACATGTGTCAGCAGAAGTAAGTTTGACAGGCACTGTTTTATAGAAAGCAACAGCTGTGAGAGAATGTGCCATGAAAGGAGAAGCCTCTTGAGTCATTGCATTTCTACAAACCAACATCTAAAGCATGAAAATGAGTAAAGTGAATGTAAGATTATAATGCTGAGTGGGGATGCTTCGGTATGACTACTTAGAGCCCACCTAACTTCACTGGTTGAAACCTAATCCCCAGGGTGACAGTAGTAAGAGGGGGAGCCTTTGGGAGGTGATTAGGTCATGAGAGTGGAACCTTAATATATGGGATTAATGACCTTATGAAAGAGGCCCCAGAGAGCTGCCTTGTTGCTTCCTCCACAACCAGACACAACCATGTGTGACAAGACACAACACTGAAAGCATCATGTAAGAGGAGTGGGCCCTCACCAGACATCGAGTCTGCTGTCACCTTGATCTTGGTTTTTCAGCCTCCAGAACCACACAAAAACAACCAGTCTGTAGTTTTTAAGCTGTCGTGTTTATGACATTTTTTTTAAAGCAGCCCAAACAGACCAAGACAGGTAAATAGTGCCTTGTGGCTATTACAGGCTTATTGGAATAAAATTCCAGGTTGAAAGACATCAGAGGAAGGGAATGACTTATTTAAAGACACAATCAAATGAGAAATACATACCAGAGTGAAAATTCACAGAAGCAAGTAAGGAGAGACATTGAAGATAATGAAAGAAATGAACAAAGGGAGAAATAAAATTATTACAGGAATTGACTAAAGTCCAACCCCCAAAGGGAGAAAGCAAAGCTGCTTCGATGGCAAGACCTAGCAGAAAATGGCTTTCTCTCTTCAGATACCTGATGCACATGCTTTGAAAGCAGAGAATCTGAGAGATTCATTTGTTTGTTTTTCTGCCCCGCCTACTTTCTTCACCTCCTCCCCACTAGCTCTCTTCTAGTTTCCACCAACACGTTCACTTCCTCCCACCTCAGGCCTTCGCAAATGCTGAGCTCTCCACTGGGCAGGCATAGCTCTCAGGCTATGGCTGGCCCCTTCTCACCCTCAGACCATCATCTTGAATGACATGCCCCCTAAAAAGCCATTCCTATATTCCCTGTAATTCTCTTCCTTTCACAGCATTGATCATAGTACTTATTTAAAATTGCCATCTCCACGAGGAAAGAGAACAATTCTATCTTATTCACTGGTATATCCCCAGTATGTATTAATAACACAGTAAAAACTCTATAAGTTGACCATCCAAAGGACTGTAACAAACTGATCAACATACAGAGGTGGTCAACGTAAGGAACTAGGCCTACTGTATCAATACATACATATGGCGCATGTCTGGTCTGTGAAAATCAGGCCAATTTAAGGAGGTGCTCAGTGTGGGGAGATGGTCAATTATGAAGGTTCTACTGAGTATACAATGACTCTACTTTTCAGCTCAAGGCAACTCACAAAAATGTATACATAGTTGCAGAAAGAATGAAGGAATGACCAAAATCCCATTAACTCCTATGAGAAAGAAATGAAATATACCTATATAATTAGCATGATTATACAGGGAAGAGTAAAAGGAGCTATGACTTTAAATGGGCATTTACCAAAACGTTAAAAAGAAAAATTCATGACAAAGGCCAAATAGGAAAGAAAGATGTCAAACTATGGGAAGAGCACCAGGAAGGCTAATGAGAAGACGTTGCAAACAAATTCTAGAAAGATTTGCATGTACTTTTGTGATTATGTCTCTAAGCAAAGATGGAGGGAGAATCTGGCTTGTTACTGGGGGTGTAATAGACTGCAGTTAGAAGCATTAAAGAGAAAGCTTATCTTTGGGCAAATCTACCATGGAGAATGATCTGTGGTCTACAAAGATAGTTAGGATAACGTTGATTGCCTTAAAAACATCAAGAGAAAGATCACATCAAGAGAAAGTTACTGTGGCCAGTAACTCAGATTGGCTCATCCCACACCCAAGCTGACCCTTAGAAGGCCTTTCCCAAACTCTAAAGACTCTAAAGTAAAATCTGTATTTCCCAGAGTCTCTCCCGGTTTGGCTGTGAAATTCAGGTGCTACTGAGATACATGAGAGGGACGTGGACATTGTCACAAGGAGGTTGGAACATTTAGCATCTTTGGGGAACATGAGGGCAGAGACATTTGGTCCTTTGTGGCCAGCAGCAACTGTTACTACAACTGTGTGATCTTGGCATAATACACCTGGGACTGGAAGTGGCAACATTGGCTTAGTAAATGGGCAACTGCCCCCTGAAGAGAGAGTGTAGGTTACGGAGCCCCGTAGGCAGCAGCCTCCCTAGCAGGCCAGCTCTATGGGGCGATTGTAGGACTTATTCCTAGAAGCTCCACTCATAGTTTATTGCTTCAACTGCCAATGTCTCTGTAAGCTATTTAATACCCTTCATTTAACCCTTTTCTGCTCACAATTGCCAGAGTAGATTCTGCTGGCTGCAACTGAGAAACCTGATCAATTCACTAAAAAGGGAGGAAACTGTTTCTTTCATGTTTGCATGAATATCAGGGACAACTACATCTGGGAAATCTTACATTTTTTACAAATTAATTTTGAGATTACTTTGAATTTTTTTAATCTATTTCTTATTTACTACTGACAGTGAAAACCCAAAAGAAACATTAAGCAGAGCTATGCGCTTCCTTCAGAAATAATCTGGCAGTGGAATTGTGTGTCTGCACTGATGAAATTTTGGGGGAGAGAATATCAGAGAAAAATGGGTGCTTTCAAGGGAAGAGACCAGAATAGTTAATGTGTAAGATCCAGAAGGAGCGAAGAAACATTCTGATTCAATATTTGATGAATAAATGAGTGAAAGATTTATATTAGATCTATCAATCAATGACTGTCTATTAACTACCAGCTATGACATTTCTCACTAGGGCAAAACCATGAAAGGAAGAAGATGACAACAACTCTTTTCTTAAAGAATATACAATGCATTGTACAAAGAAGAAAAAACCTATTAAACATCAGAAAACTATATAAAATACTGTGGAGCTCAGTGTGAAAGTGACCAAAGACGTTGGTCACTGTGGGTAGGGATGCTGGAAATGGCTCCATGTTAGTTATGCCAATTACCCTAAATCTGGATGAAAGTATACTCTTGGAAAGCAGAGAAAAGTTGGGAGGCATTTTCAAGGATAATAAATGCACGAGCCTGTGCATACATCTATGGAGGCCTGGGGGAGAGATTTTTGTGTTGGAGCATGGTAGGAAATCCAACTGAAAAAGTCAGGAACATCTATTGTCCATGCAGAATGAAAGAATTTCGGGGTTGGGAAAGACCTTGAAGGTCATCTTCTTAGCACTTTAATCCTTTCCACAAGGTAGGAGTAAATCTGTCTTCTCATTTACAGTTTTTACAATGTGGGCATAAGAAACAGCATAGATGTGATTGTTAAAACCTTAGACTAGAAAGTAGCAGTAAAAAGATCCTGCAGGAAAACTCTCGAGGGAATTGGCCTGGGTGAATTTTTTATGAAGAGGACTCCCCAGGCAATCGAAGCAGTATCAAAAATACACTACTGGGACTTGATCAAACCAAGAGTGGAATTTTAAACATGCTTTTATACAAAGAATCCTTTAACATTTTTTTCTTTTTCTGCAACTTAAATATAAGTCAGGCTCACACTATACTAATCCTTATATACAGGTAAGTAGAAGATTCGAGTTGCTCATCCACCTCAAATTGTCAATACAGACTACACAGGGATCAGCACCAATACCCTCCTCTTCCCAGTCCCAGTGCTGTCAGCATAGGCCACTGAGGAGGCTGTGTTTAGCCCCATGCAGTAGTAACAAGTCACTCAGAAGAGAAAATGTACTTCCACCCACCTGGCAGTAATAAGGAGGCATGGTGCCCCACTTTGCACACCAGCATGGTATCAAAAAAGGCTGCTCCAGGATGGCGCCTGTGGCTCAGCAAGTAGGGCGCAGGCCCCATGTATCAAAGGTGGCAGGTTCAAACCCAGCCACTGCGGACTTCAAAACAGAAAAATAGCCTGGCTTTGTGGCAGACGCCTGTAGTCCCAGCTACTCAGGAAACTAAAGCAAGAGAATCGCGTAAACCCAGGAGTTGGAGGTTGCTGTGAGCTGTGTGACGCCACGGCACTCTACCGAGGGCGATAAAGTGAGACTCTGTCTCTATAGAAAAAAAAAAAAAAGGCTGCTCCAATATGTGACGTAGACCTAGAGTCAGAAAATAATCTAGGACATGATAAAAAAATAAAAAATCACTTGTCACTTTTTATTGTTAATTGCTCCTATGTTTACTTAGTCATGAGAAAACCAGAGAGAAATGTTCTGTTAAGGTTTCAGCAAGAAATTTTCAACTTTTCCAGTCTAACTCATACAGTGATTGGCTTCCAAAGCACAGTGTAAGGCAGTCCATCCTGAGATGCCTCGCTAAAATCACTGGACTATTTGTATTATTTTACAAATCAAAAGGTCTAAAATGATGTGGATGGCTTTGTTTGCTTCTGTTAGAGGGTGTGAGGTACTGGGAAGGTTTTAGTGGCAGCCACATAGATCCATTTTCAAATGTCTATTCTTCCACTTGCCAGGACTATGTTACCAGCCCTTAATTTGTTTACCTATAAAATGCAGTAGCAGCAGAAGTATATGTAGTAGTAACAGTAGCAATTGTCCAATAGTAGTGTCATAGGGGAGGCAAAACTTTACCTATAGTCTCTCAGCATTTTTTGGCTGGACCTGAAAATTAAACTGATGTAAAGCAGATTAACCACAGAAAAGCATACAAATTTCTGTAACATAAATTTTACGTAACACAGAAGCCCTCTTAGAGAAATAAAGACCTAAAGAAGCAGTTAAACACTTGAGTACTGATTTGAACAGAGAGTAGTGAATGGTGAAAAGGGGCTTGGAATAGGGTTAATTATGGAGAAATGATGAGGAAAATAAGGATTTGTTAAATAATAAGGTTTGCTTGTACAGATTTCCCTCAGCTCCAACTCCTCATCTCCGGTGAGAAGAACAGTTTTCTTCCTCCAGGTTTGGGGAGGATGCTTTTGACATAAGAGTTTCATCTTCTGCTTTGGGGAAGGTCAGCGTATCCTTTCCTTTCTTGCATCTACTATTGTTTTTTTAAGTCGAAACAATCAAAATACTAGAGCAACATATTTTGGGGTGGTGTTTTGAACTCCTTCAGTATAATATGTTAGTGGAAGTAGTAGTATGTGCTAGTCACTTTGCCCATATTATCTCATGTAACCTTCAATAGCCCCCTGCAAGACAAGTATTGTAATCTGCATGTTAAAAGTAAAGAAACTGAATAGCATTTAATTTGAGGAGGGAGTAATGTTCCCAAGGTCATACCACTCAGAATTGACAATGCTGGGATTCAAAACAATGGCTAACTTTACAGCCTATATTTCTCCAAATACATCAGGAGGTTTCTCTAAATGCAATATTGTTTCTTAAAGAATTAAGTGCAAATATACTAAACATTCGATCACTGTTAGCCCCTTCACCACTGAATTCAGTTGTATTTTTACATATGTATAAACATATATATGTACACACATGCATATATTTTATGTAAATATCTTCTATGATAAAAATCTCATCATTTTTTGAAAAATAACAATGCCTTAATGTTAGTTCTCACTTTACATAAAGCCAATAGATAGTTTTCAGTAATCAAATATAAATATTAATATAGAATTGGAATGTCTTCACATTCATAAACTATCATCTTCAGTACAATATTTATTTGAGAGTCCTATGAAGGCTTTGACCAACTTACTGACACTGAGAAAAAATGCAAGGGTTAGTTACTATTCTGTGTGCCTGGAACTTAAGATAGTTTTATTTCCAAAGCCCAACACAGTGGGATAATGTCATCAACATTTAAAAAAAAATGAAAAAATAAACAAATAAATAAAACCCTCATTTAATTGACATTCAAAATAATTTTAATAGTTAAATTTTTTATTTTGTTGAGATAGGAGAACATCTCATGAGCTCTATTTTTTTAACAAAATGATAAGTGTATAATACATTCTTATCGACTCTAAGTAAAATGTTTCCATCTTACTTAACTGAAACGTTGTACTTGTTGGCGAGTAAACACTCCCTTTCTCCTCCCTACAGTCTCAGATAAGTGAAATCATGCAGTATTACCATAATGTTCTCGGTATTTACACATATTGTCATATACTGCAGAATTTCCTTTTTTTCTAAGGCAGACTAGTATTCTCTTTCATGAATATACTACCTCCCCAAAGGCATCATTTTAACATGCAAAATGCTGCTCATGGAGGAGAAGACATGTGAGAAGTTAAGATCCAGCACAGAAGTGAGGGAGATTTCCAGGATCATAGCTTTATAGAGGCTTAGAGAATTAGAAGTTTACATTGGAATAGTAAAAATTTGTTTGGGGAGGTTTATGTTGGAGAAAAAAATATATTATAGAAAAATAATGTGATATGTTTTATCACATTGAGAGGCTATTGAAGGTTCTAGGAAGAACTGGTACAAAGAAAACTAGACAAATGAGAACAATCAAGGAATATTTGACCTCAGAAAAAAGTAAAACAACACTCAAGAAGGAAACGTATATGTTACTTGGTTCAGCAATGAATGCTGTATGTTTAAGACAATAAAAAACTGAATATACCTTAAACTTCAAATTGGGATATGATGATTATGGAATCATGTCGGGGAATCATAAGAATCTAAAAGAGCTAAATTCTTATCTGCTATACTAGAAAGTATACGGTCAGTTCTAAAGTAAAACTATATAAACAGTGACCTCAGCAAGATGGTAGAATCAGATGTCTTTAGTGCTAGTATCACTCACAGAATTACCAATTAGCAACTATCTACATACAAAAATATCTTTGTAAAAATTTCAGAGCCCAAAGGTAGCTGAAGGACCCCTTGGAAAACAAGAACAGAAAATCTGCATAAAAAGAGAAAAAAAATGTTTTACATTGTCCCTCCCCTAGGCTGGCACAGCACAACAAAGGGATCCCTTGGGCCCATGGTTTCTCCAGTGGGGAAAAGAAAGCCCTAGGTGGACATTCAGCTTCACCAGCATCCTGGGGTACTTCCCAGGAGACAAACTTCTGTGTTCCTCCATGGCAAACACTGAGAGATTGGCAGGGCTAGATTGCCTAGAATTGGCTAAGAATAAAGGAAGCAGGATCACAGCAACCAGTGTATGGATCTTGTTGTTGAAACTACGTCCATGTCAGCAGTTTTGTCTTGTCAGGGGGCTCAGCCAGGAACTTTATCCATCCCCAGAGCCTAACTGGCAGCCTCTTGTGGCCAGGAAGGACAGTCAATAGTACTATCCATCTGGGATTCTCAGCCAGTAGTCTGGCCTGGCTGCAGAGCCCAGCCTGTAGCCTTGCACAATAAGGGAGCATAGCCAGCAATCCTGCCAAATTCATGGGTACACTCTGAGGACCTTCCAGGGCAGAGATCTCAGCTAGCAATCCTGTCCAAGTGGAGAGCAAGCCCAAGTTCTCACGGCTAAGAACATAAACAACAGCCCTTGCAATCAGACAGCCCAGTCAGCAAGTCCAGCCAACCATGAAGTCTATCAGTGGCTCCACCAAATAGCAGAGCATGGCCAATGTCCACCCCCAAGCAGAGACTGTGGCATCAAGCACCGCCTGCCTGAGAATGCCACCAACTGGCCCATTTAGAACTCCAAGTTGGGCTGACTAGTGAAGGTCTTTCCCTGCTGAAGAAAACCTATAAAAGCTGAAAAAGTAACTGTTTCTCCAGATGTACAGATACTATTGCAAGGATGTAAGTTTCATGAGCAATCAGATAACCATGATAGCAACAACAGCAACAAAAAAATCTATAACACTCTACTAACTGACCCTAAAGAAATGAGGGTATGTAAACTAACTGACAAAATAATTCAGAAAAACTCCTTTTAAAGAAATAAACGAATAGTACAGGCACAGTGGCTCACGCCTATAATCTTAGCACTTGTAGTGATTATCTGAGCTCACAGGTTCAAGACCAGCCTGAGCCAGAGGGAGATCTCATCTCTAAAAATAGCTGGTAGCTCAGTGGCTGTAGGTTCAAATCCAGCCCAGGCCTGCCAAACAGCAATGACAAATACAACCAAAAAATAGCCGGGTGCTGGGCGGACGCCTGTAGTCCCAGCTACTTGGGAGGCTTAGGCAACAGAATTGCTTAAGCCCAAAAGTTTGAGGTTGCTGTGAGCTGTGACACCATTGCACTCCACTGAGGGTCACAAAGTGAGACTTTCTCTAAAATAAAATAGCCAGTTGTTGTGGGGGGCACCTATAATCACAGCTACTCTGGAGGTTGAGACAAGAGAATCACTTGAGCACAAGAATTTGTAGTTGCTGTGAGCTGTGATACCACAGGACTCTACTGAGGATGACAAAGTGAGACTCTGTCTCAAAAATTAAAAAAAAAAAAGAAAGAAACTATTAAAAAAAGATAGATATGGTTTGGTGCCTGTGGCTCATCAGGCTAAGGTGCCAGCCATGTACACCTGAGCTGGTGGGTTCGAATCCAGCCTGGGCCTACCAAACAACAATGACGGCTACAACCAAAAAATGGCCGGGCGTTGTGGCGGGTGCCTGTAGTCCCAGCTACTTGGGAGGCAGGGGCAAGAGACTTGCTTGAGCCCAGAAATTGGAGGTTACTGTGAGCTGTGATGCCACAGCACTCTATCCAGGGTGACAGTTTGAGGCTCTGTCTCAAAAAAAAAAAAAAAAAAGATAGATAATTAAATGATATTTGAAAAACAATATAGGACCAAAATAAGAAGTTCAACTAGAAACCATAAAAAGCAAAACCCCTCAGGACCTTGGAGCTGAAGAATACAATGAATAAACCAAAAAATTCAATAAACATCTATAGCAGACTCCATTATGCAAAAGAATCAGTAAACTTGAAGACAGTCATTTTAAACTATCTAGTCAGAGCAGCAGAAAGAATGAAGATGAGTCAAGAAAGCATATGGGAGTCAGGTGCAGTGGCTCACACCTGTAATCCTAGCACTCTGGAAGGCTGAGGTGGGTGAATTGTCTGAGCTCACAGGTTCGAGACCAGCCTGAGCAAGAGCTAGACCCTGTCTCTAAAAATAGCTGGGCGTTGTATTGGGTGCCTATAGTCCTAGCTACTTGGGAGGCTGAGACAAGAGAATTTCTTGAGCCAAAGACTTTGGGATTGCTGTGGCCTATAGTGCCACAGCACTCTACGGAGGACAACATAGTGAGACTCTGTATCAAATAAAAAGAAAATCCAATTTATGTGAGAATTAGTCACTATTTCCTTTTCTTTTCTTTTCTTTTCTTTTTCTTGTCCTTTCCCTCACACCCCCCTCGTTCTCTGTCTGGTCTCCCCTTCCCCCATGCTCTACCATGTCATTAATTGTCATTAATTGTCCTCATATTAAAGTTTAATACATAGGATTCATACTTCTCCATTCCTGTGATGCTTCATTAAGAATAATGTATTCCACCTCCATCCAGGTTAGTACACATGCTGCAAAATCTCCATTTTTTAATGAATGAATAATATTCCATGGTATAAATATACCACAGCTTACCAATCCATTCCTGGATTGAAGGGCATTTAGTCTGTTTCTACATTTTAGCGATTATAAATTGGGCTGTGATAAACAGCTTAGTACAAGTGTCTTTATAATAAAAGGTTTTTTTTCCTTCTGAATAGATGCCCAGTAATGGGATTGCAGGACCAAATGGGAGGTGTAGGTTGAGTTCTTTGAGGTTTCTCCATACTTCCTTCCAAAAATGTTATATTAGTTTGCAATCCCACCAGCAATGTAAAAGTGTTCCTTTCTCTGCACATCCATGCCAGCATCTGTAGTTTTGAGATTTTGTGATATAAGCCATTCTTGCTGGGGTTACATGATATTTTAGAGTGGTTTAATTTGCATTTCTCTAATAATCAGGGATGATGAGCATTTTTTCATGTGTTTGCTAGCTGTTCTTCTGTTGTCTTTAGAGATGGTTCTATTTATTTTGACCAAAGTACATTAGTTAAACATTAATTTTTAATTCAAATTGTTAATATGTTGTTTAGGATATTGCATCCTCATTTATAAGTGAAATATGTTTGTAATTTCCCCTTTATAATAATATATTTTCTCCAATTTTAATATCAGGTGTATCTAGATTAAGTAGAATCATTTTAAAGTATTTTTTCTTTTCCTATTGTCTATAAGATTTGGCATGATCTTTTTTTTTAAATTATCTTTTACTTTTATTTATAAATATTAGTTGTCTATTTTTTGAGATTTTTGAAAAAACAAAAAAGAATTTAACTGATGACTCCATACTGTACCTCAGAGTCAAGGCATTCTATAATAGACATACTCTTATTTGACAATGTGAATGTTATTTTCTTTGCATTATTATTATTTTTATTATTCTTGCTTAATATTTCGATGCACCAACCGTCTGATTTCTTTTCTGAATGTATTTGTCTTCATTCATTCTTTACAAGGTTTTTGTTTCTGGTCCTTATCTTAAACATTGTTATTGTTATTAAATTTTAAGCCTTTTTAATTTTGTGAAGGCAAAAGTGGAAACCTAATAAACACATGTATATGTAAAAAAAAAAAAATAGAAAGCCTAAGGGACTTATGGGACATCATCAATGGAAATAATAAGCACATTATGTGAGTTCTAGCAAGAAAAGAGAGAGATAAGCACAAAGTCTATTTAAAAGTTATGATTTAAAATTTCCCAAAATGGAAGAGAAAAATGGACATCCATACTCATGATGACCAATGGCCTATAACTGGCTTACCCTGAAAAGGTTTACACTAAGACAGATCACAATTAAATTGGAATTTAATCACATACGGAGAAACCTCAATAAAACAATAAACAAATTTCTCAGCAAAAAACCTCTCAGGCCAAAAAAGAGTAAGAAGATATATTTAATGTAGAAAAAAAATACTGTGATAATCAAGAAGATTGTACTCAGCAAAGATGCCCTTCAGAAAGGAAAGGAGATAAAGATTTTCCCAAACAAACCAGAACTGCAGGAATTCTTCGCCTCAGACCTACCTTATAAGAAAGTTGTTTTTTATTAAGAGACATAGTCTCACTTTGATACCCAGGCTGAAGTCCAGTGGCCCAGTCTGGGGTCAAGTGATCCTCCTGACTCAGCCTCTCAAATACCTGGGGGACACAGATGCATGCCACCACACACACTTATTTATTTATTTTTAATACAGAATCTCTCTACGTTGCCTGGTCTGATCTTTAACCCCTGGCCACAAACAATCCTCTCACCTTTTAGCCTCCTAAATTGCTGGCAGTACAGGTATGAACCACCATGCCTGGCCCAATTCTAAAGGTAATTCTTCAGTTTGAACTGAAAGATGTTCACTGATAATATAATAACTTATAAATGAATAAAATTCCCTGATAAAGTTGAATGCCTAGTTAAATTAAAAATTTTCTAATATCGTACTGGTGGCACATAAAAATTGTTTAACTCTAGTATAAAAGATAAAAGACAAATGTATTAATAACAACTATAACTATGATAATTTGATAATGAATATACAATACAAAAAGAGATGTAAATTTTAACATTAACAAAATAAAATGGTATGGCTCGGCACCTGTGGCTCAATAGGCTAAGGCGCCAGCCACATACACCTGAGTTGGCAGGTTCGAATCCAGGCCAGGCCCGCCAAACAACAATGGTGGCTGCAACCAAAAAATGGCCGGGCGTTGTGGGGGGCACCTGTAGTCACAGCTACATGGGAGGCAGAGGCAGGAGACTCGCTTGAGCCCAGGAATTGGAGGTTGCTGTGAGCTGAGATGCCACGGCACTCTATCCAGGGTGACAGCTTGAGGCTGTGTCTCAAAAAAAAAAGATAAAAAGGTAAGGGAAAAAGTAAAAATGTACAGGTGTTGCTAATCAGCTTAAATGTGATATTATAAATAAAAGCTATTTTAAGTAAACCTCATGGTAACATAAAGGTAAAGAAAAAACCTAAAGTCAGCAAAAACATATCAATACAAAAAACCTCAAATCACAAAGGAGACAGCAAGAGAAAACAAAGGAACAAAGGCAATACAAAATAGAAAACGATTAAGAAAATGACACTATTAGGTCTTTATCTATCAAAATTACATTAAATACAATTTAATTACATTCTCCAATAAAAATACATAGAGTAACTGAACGGATTATGGCAAACAACAGCCAACTATATGCTGCCTGCAAGAGACTCACTAAATAGCTTTGAGGATAACATTGGTTACAGTGAAGGGCTAAAAGATGTACCATGCAAATGATAATCAAGTGAGAATGGCTATACTTATACCAGAAAATATAGACTTTAAGTCAAAATGGTCACAAGAGACAAAAAAGGTTATTAGATAACAAGAAAGGAGACAATTAATCAAGGAAGTATAATAATTGTAAATAATCATGCATCCAACAGTGGAGTACCTAAAGATAGAAAGCAGATGTTAACAAAACAGAGAGGAGACATATAGTAATGCAGTCATAGCAGGAAAACTTAACATCTCACTCACAACAATGAATAGATCATCCAGACAGAAAGTCAATAAGGAAACAGTAGAATTGAATAATACTACAGACTAAATGGACCTAAGCGACATATACAGAACATCCTATCCAACAGCAGCACAATCCACATTCTTCTCAAGTACATAGCGATATTCTCCATGATAGACCCTATGTTGTGTCAAAAATCAAGTCTGTACAAATTCAAGATGATTAAATCATATCAAATATCTTTTCTGAAAGCAATGGTATGAAACCAGAAATCAATACTGAAGAAAAATTGGAAAATTCACTAATATGTGGAAACTAAATAACACGTTGCTGAACAACAAATGGATCAAAGAAGAAATCAAAAGGGAAATAAAAAAAAAAATCTCTCAGCAAAGAAAAGCCCAGTGTTTATAGAAGAACAGTAGTACTACTCAAACTCTTCCCAAAAAATTGAAGAGGGGAAAAAAAACTTCAAAACTTAACTTATAGGCCATACACAGTGGCTTACGCCTGTAATCTTAGCACTCTGGTAGGCCAAGGTGGGTGGATTGCCTGAGCTCACAGGTTCAAGACCTGCCTGAGCAAGTGTGAGATCCCTCTTTCTAAAAAAATACCTGGGCGTTGTGGTGGGTGCCTATAGGTGAAAAGCCTATATGTGCCTTTAAACAGATTCATTCTATGAGAACAGGTTTGAAGTCTTTTAGTGAGTTGTGGAGGAAAGACTGGGATAAAACTCCATTTTGACCTTAGGTCAGCTCACACAGAGGTAATACTTCAGTGAACAAAGGCCTGGTCCTGGGGGCAGGGCTTGCAGGCAAGTCTTCTGTATATCTTAGGAATCTCTACCACTCCTAAAGAATGAATAACCACCTCCAGATGGTCTGTTAAAGGCCTAGCATTCAAGCAGCTTATTCTTCCAGAGTTTGCTTTGTGGCTTAGATTTAATTTTAGATGTAATAATGGTAAAAGATAATAGTTAATAGAGCATTGTGTTAGTTGATCAATAGACAGGTGGGCACTGGGCCGATGATGGCCTGGTCATGAGGTGGTCAGGTAATAATCATGAGATTCCAGTCACCAAATTTTAGATGGATGATGTATATGTCATAAGATCATTGATTAATAGTGTATATGTGTAGTATTGGCTATATAAGCTGTGTTAAAATAGCCTCTCTTATTCCATACAATTCCTTCAATAGGCCTTAGCCTCTGTGATGTCACTCTGCACCCCAGACTTAAGCAACAGTGCCTGTAGTCCCAGCTACTTGGGAGGCTGAGACAAAAGAATCATTTGAGCCCAAGAATTGGAGGTTGCTGTGAGCTATGACTCTACAGCATTCTACCAAGGGCAACAAAGTAAGATTCTGTCCCCCCAAAAATAAAAAGCCCTTATAAAAGTCAGCATTACCTTGATACTAAAGACAGATAGGAATACTATCAGAAAATTGTAGGTCAACATCCCTGATAAACGTAGGTACAAAATTCGCAACAAAAGATCACCAAACTAAATTTGGCAGCATAAGAAAAGTATCACTCACTATGATCAAGTGAGATTTATACCTAGGATATAAGTATAGGTCATCATAGACAAATCAATGAATATGAATTATGACATTAACAGAATAAGCTAAAAAAATCTACTGCTCATCAAAGAAAGCAGTTAACAAAGTGAACAGGCAATCTACAGAATGGGAGGAAATAATTGCAAATACTTTTGGTTAAGTGATTAATATCCAAAATATACAAAGAAATCAAACTCTTTTTCTCTCTTTTGGCAGAGTCTCAAGCTGTTGCCCTCAGTAGAGTGCGGTATCATCACAGCTCACAGCAACCTCCAACTTTTGGCCTCAATTAATCCTCTTGACTCAGATTTTCTATTTTTTTTTTTTTTTTTTTTTAGTAAAGACAGTGCTCTACTAAAAGGAGCTCAAGCAATGCACCTATCTCAGCCTCCCAAAGTGCTGGGATTATAGGTGTGAGCCACCACGCCTGGCCAGAGAATTCAAACTCAAAAGCAAAAGACAAATAACTTGAGTGAAAAATGGTTTAAGGACTTGAATAGACATTTCTCCAAAGAAAACACACAAATTACCAACAAACACATGGAAAGGTGTTTGCTATCACCAGAGATCAGAGAAATACAAGTTAAAACTACAATACATTATCACCTTGCGTCTGTTAGAATGGCTATTAACAACAAAAGAAAAGGATGGGGAGAAAAGGAAAGGAAATGCACTGTTGGTGGAAATATAAATCAACATCGCCAATATGGGAAATAGTGTGGAACTCTCTGAAACGTTTAAAAATACAACTACCATATGATCAGCAATCTCATTTCTGGGCATTTATCAAATAAATAAGTGAACAAATCAAAATCAACATTGCAAAGAGATATCTTCTCTCCCATACGGAGGGCAGTGTTACAAAACATAGACACAACCATCCTCAGAAAAAATAAGGACTATGTCTCTCAAGTAGATAGATGATTGACAGATAGATAGATAGATAGATAGATACTTAGCTAAATTATATATAAAATATTCAGCCATAGAAAAAGGGGGAGAAAAGGAAATATTGTCATTTGTAACACCATGAATGAAACTGGAGTGCATCATACACATATTAAGTAAAATAAACCAGACAGAGAAAGATAAATATTATAGGATTACACTTGCATGTGGAATTAAAAATTTGAACTCATTGACACAGTACAATGGTGGTTCCCAGGGGTTGAGGGTGGAGTGAATGGGGAGATGTTGGTACAATAGCATTTAATTATGAGTAAGTTCCAGGGATCTAATGTACAACACAGTGACTATGGTTAATAATATTGTATCATATGTTTGAAATTTGCGAAAAGAGAGCTTAAGTGCTCTCACCACACATAAAATAATCACGAATACAATAAATAGACAAAAATGTTAAAAAGAATTTAAAATCATAGAATAGGGAGCAAGGTAGAGAGTAAGAATAGACAGGGTAGGGAAAAAGGAGTTTAAGATTTAATATCCTTTTTTGAAATAGGATTTGAATATTGTTTTGAAACAATAATTGAAAATTATTATACGATACTGAAATTGTATTGATTAGAAATTGTTTTATTATCTGAGGCTGTATTGTTTAGAAAGAGGGAAACTACAAAATAACATTAATTTCATGTATGCAAACTTCACAAAATTTAACATAATATATAAAGGTTTTAAAAACATTTTTAGATCTCTACGTATTTTGATAGAGCTCAACATAGTGCATTCTATCAGGTTAAAAACAAAAAGAATGTGCCAAACTTTAATACTCTTCCAGTCCTCCAAGGAAATATTCTTAGCCCTGTAAAACTGAACACTCCTCTAAACTCAAAACTTCCTTTGCATATTTGTGGAGTAAGTAAAGTGCTCAGAGTTGTAATGAGCTGCAAATCTGATTTTAGGTCTTCTCTGCTTTATTTCTCATTTGCCTGTTTTTCCTTATCTTTTTTATTTTCCTTTCAGATTTTGGGTTTTCTTTTAAAAAAATCTTACTACATCGTCTGAGCCAACGACATCAATATACAATACTGCTTTGTTTTGTTTTCAACCCAGGCTATATTTCTCCACCAGGGAAATCTATACTTGAAACAGTACTAGGAAGAAATGAGGACATCGGGGAGAAAATGTGCGGAGGAAGGAAGGAGAGCAGTGATCAAGGAGCAGAGTTAAGAGGTGGAAATGGAGGGAGAGAGAGAAGTGAAATCACTTTACCCTGGGCCGCGTCAGTAACTGGCAGAGTAATGGAACACCCTGCATAAAGGGGACACAGATTTATCATGAATACAGCTGCTCAGGGAAATTCAGAGAGACGTCAAGCATCGTTTTTCTCTTTAAACATCTTATTTAATTAAAAGAAATAAAACCTGCTGGCAAGATACATTTCAAAATCCTTTTCTTTCTGATGCTCAATAATTTCAAGCAATCTCAGATCGGCAAAAACACATCCAGATTTCAAAAACAGAGTTTCTCCGACTCAAAAAAAAAGGAGACCTGGTAGGGAAGTAAATTTCAGCCTTTAGTTATGGCTACTCTAGCTTTTCCAGGCTTATTTCTTCTTCAGACAAATTCCATTCCCCCAGAAGCTACTCTATCAAGAGCTTCTCAACCATGCTATTAATGTGAAAATGAAAAATCTGCTTTATAGAGGCAGCACTCATGGGAAGAAGCATGCTGGTTCAGTGAGCTCCTAAGACTCTTGATTACCTGGAATTCCCGAAGCTTTTGCAATTGTTAATGCACCTCTTGCAAAATAATAAAATTTCAACCTTTCCCAAACAGAGTGGTTTTGCTTCTCCTAAGCTCTTGCACATATTTCTAACTCCAATTTCCTCTGGCCTCCTTCCCAGCAATTCTTCTTGCTTTCTACCTGCCATTTGCTTTTAATCTAGAAACCAAAATAAAAATAATTATTCTATTGGATAACAAGTAACGTTTCCAAATATATAGTGGGGGGGTGGATTTTTTTTTCCTTTACTCTCTGAGTCAAAATAATATGTTGGTTTATTAAAAGTTAAAAGTTATGTAATTAACATTTAAAATCATCAAATTATTATTCAATGAAGTAGATGGTAGAAGAGGGTGCTTACTTTATGGTAGCCAAAATGTGCTAAGTTAGCATGCCTTGATTTCAGGAAACAGAAACTTTTTGCTGAATTCTAATGTAGTTTTCATATCATAGCAGCTTAGGCTTAGCTTTCCTTCAACAGACTGGGGAAAAAATATTATCCCAACAGACAAAAATACCATCTTAATGTCTGAAACCTCTTTGCCTAGTCATAGCATTTTCTTTGTACTTTTATTTTTGTTAGTTCTTACAATTTTAAAAGTTTGTCCCCTTGATTCATCAGAATATCTGATGTTCCTCCAGCAGATATCATGAATCCTAGATGCACATATCCTGATACATGAAACTCAATTCACTTTGAGTAAGTAGCTAAAAAAAGTTGAGGGTCTGTGCTGCAGCTTTCAAAATTGCTTAGGATTTGAAAGAACAGACTCTGTCTATTCCAGTTTCTCCATTTTCCCCCTGCTGATTTTCAGTGTGCTTATAGTTTTAAATACAGGGTGATTTTAGAATAAAATATATATCAAACACCAGTAAAATGCACCACAAAAGTTTTTGTATTCGAAAAATGAACATGGATTTAGAAGCAAAAATCATCAAATTCAATTTGATAGCTTGAAAAGTCCCGGGGAAAATGGTAGGTCAGTAATAATGTATGCTCATAAAAATACCCTGCTCTTGTTTTCATTGGATTTTGATTAAATCTGTTATCTATAAATCCCAACATTTAGCAGTGATAAAATATACATAGTAGTTACATTTAAATCTTTAGAATATTAAAATGTATATTTCTATTGTTGGATAGGTAACTAAATTTAATTCATAAGTTTGTACACAAAATAATGCTCTAGCCATCTAGCATGATGAGAGAACAGTGTTTCACATGAGTTAATTTTCTAGATAACTGAAATAATCTAGATAACATTGTTAAATGTTATAGTACTACAACCTTTTAACTGTTTCCTTTAGCTGTTTTAAAGTTTACAATTATAAAACTCAGATATGCTGGCCAAGCATGGTGACTCACGCCTGTAATCCTAGCACTCTTGAAGACCGAGGTGGGCACAGTGCTTGAGCTCAGGGGTTGAACACCAGCCTGAGCAAGAGTGAGAACTCATTGCTACTAAAACTAGAAAAACGTGGTGCTGTGGCACATTCCTGTAGCCCCAGCTACTTGGGAGGCTGAAGCAAGAGGATCACTGAAACCCAGGAGTTTGAGGTTGCTGTGAGCTATGATGCCACAGCACTCTACTTAAGGCAATACAGTGAGACTCTGTCTCAAAAAAAAAAAAAGAAAGAAAGAAAGAAACCCTCAGATATGCAAAGTAGACCTTCTGTTATTCTTCTGTGAGTAATCTTAATCTACTTTCCTATTTCCCATTTCTCAGTGGTTCTCAACCTGTGGGTCATGATCCCTTTGTATCAATGAAAATATATCCTGCATATCACATATTTACATTATGATTCATAACAGTAGCAAAATTATAGTTATGAAGTAGCAAGGAAAATAATTTTATGGTTGGGGGTCACCGCAACATGAGGAACTGTATTAAAGGGTCGTGGCATCATGAGGGTTGAGAACTACTGCTTAAGATAAAAGAAATTTCAATCTTACAAGTTCAAGATTAGATACAAGAATTTCCGATCTAAATCTCAGTCTCTTTTAGATCACTATGTAGTCAATCTGGTATCTCGTTGTTCTTCTCGGCCTTCCCTTCTCCCTAGATAACTCTGCCTCTAAGGAAGTTGTGCATAGCATCATCATATGAAGTGAGAGCTGGGTGGGGGAGAGAATTGCAGGAACGGTCATCTCCATCTTCTGTGACCTCTCCCGAGGGTGGTCCCCACCTGTTCATTCGCTGAGGATGCCTGAGGATCTGAGGTCATCTCCATCTTCTGTGACCTCTCCCAAGGGTGCTCCCCCCGTTCATTCATTGAGGATGCCTGAGGTCCTGCGGTCATCTCCATCTTCTGTGACCTCTCCCGAGGGGGCTCCCCCCCCCCCGTTCATTCGCTGAGGATGCCTGAGGATCTGAGGTCATCTCCATCTTCTGTGACCTCTCCCGAGGGTGCTCCCCCCT
>CAUYON010085559.1:0-28173 GCA_963573935.1 Arctocebus calabarensis | reverse complement strand
CCCCGCCTCCAAAAACATCTGTGTCTGTTTAAACAAAACAAAATAACACTGATTTGTTTGGGTGAACCCCCCCCCCCCCCCCCCCCCGCCCGCAAAAGGATGCAAGAGCCTCCTCCTTGTCCCCACAGCTTGATCTCTTTTCCTGGGGCTGACTCTGCAACTTCAAGGAAAAGAAATTGGCTCCTTTCTGGCCTCCTGAAGTTCATGCAATTATGGGCCTAACTAAATTTGTGTTAGATTGTGCCAAAGACTAAACAACATTTTGCTTTAAAAAAAAAAATTTTTTTTTTTTTTGGTTCACTGACAATAGTCCAAGGGAGGAAGCCTTCAATTAGAGTAGCAGAAAATACTGATTAAAATCAATCAACACCTCTAGAAGTTTAAACACTTAAGTTAATTAAATGGTTCAGTAAACTTGGAGCTAAACTTGCAAACAGAAATGGCAATGTATAAAAAGATGCTTAGATTTTTCAAAAACAGATAATTATCCACCAAGCTTAACATCAACCTCACCAAAGGCTCTGTGAAAATGATCATGCAGGCGGTGCATTAATTTTCAGTGTAACTCACACTTACGTTAACACCATTACTCAAAAGCAAAGACTGTCAGTGGATGTGATGTTCTCACAAAAAAACTGGTTAAGAGCTACACTATAGGGAAATTGGTAATGGCTGTGTGGTGTTTCAATAGTCTTGAGTATTTTAAGAGAGTATTGTTTCTTTACCCTATCCTCAATGCAAATAAAACCATGCAAATACACATAGATCTTGCTGATTTTATTTTAGGAAAATGCTCAATCTGAATGAATGAAAACATGACATACAGATTCTTTTCAAAGATTTATATTTTATAACACTTCTGCTACAAAATTAAGTCAACTCAATGTCTTCAGTTGTGTTCCTTTAGACAAAGCCTGAGATGTGGTGTCTCGTTCAAGTGATTTATTGAGGATGTGTTCCCCAGTCATGGGGACAGATGTGTAGTGGCAACCAGATGGGATTGGGGCAGAAGGTCTACAGTTCTAGACCAAGGAACTTCTGTCTCATAGAGATTGTTAGGTGATCTAAGTCGAGGTCAAAGATGAAAATTCTCTTCGATGAAAAAGCTTCTTCTAAATGTGAGGCTCCAGACCCTCCCTTTTTCTGAACACTGAACATCATAACAAGTCAGTCAATAAATGTGCATTAAATGAATGGTGAACAGATCACTTACAGTGCCCGCCAGATAGGCAACAGTTTCCATACCCTTTCTAAACGTTTCACACTCACACTGATGATAAAACAATAACATGCTACTAGAGATCCAACCTCATCAGACCTGGGTTAGAGCTCTCATGCTGCCTCTCATTAGGAATGAAACTTTGAACTTCAGTTGTCCAGTCTTTGAAACAGGGGAAAGGCAAATTCACAGGCTTTTGTGAGGATGGCAAGAGGTGGCACATGAAAATGCGTAGTAATTTAGCTTTGTTTCAGAAAATGCTTTTCTCTGGCAGAGAGGCCGAAGTGTAGGGATAGAGACACTGAAAATTAAACAATCAGAAGCTTCTAATAATAAAAAATCTGCTCTCTAAAGCTAAGGCAACCCTGGAACTAAAAAGCCAATGGGCCCTAAGGATTGATTTCGGTCCACAGAATACACTGTTAGGAATGAAGCTGCCACGTGAAGCAAGGCATACCTGAGTGACCATCTCGTTGTGTTACCTTTCGACATAGTTGGTAGGTCACACACTCCGAACTCTTCTTAACTAGAGAAATTGTCAGTTGAAATAAAACATAAAACGTGTGTTGGCCGTTAAGGAGGTCTCTATGTACAACACTTACTATACTCATTTCAGGATAAGTGGGATGACTTCACACTTTGCGGGGTTTGCTAAAAACAAAGTAATATCGCCTGCCATTTGCCACAAAAGCAAAAAATGGGTTTGTGTCCAGGAGCTCTGTGCCAGGTGTTCTAGTTGTCTGGTCATCTTTCTTGGTTCATGGCAACTCTCCTTTCCTGCCCCTGCTGGGTAACTGTTTGCAGGTTCAGAACAGAAAGGCGTTGCAGAGACAAACGATAAATCCAAGGTTAGGCTTTTTCGTGTTTGGGAACATATGTTGGACATTTTACTTGTCCAACCGGGTAACTTCTCCAGAAAGTGCTTTCCATTTTAAAGTTCTGAAGAACTCGGAGCTGCTCCTCACGATGACCCTCTCTTGCATTCACTGCACGGTGCCCACATTGTTCTTCTCATCGTGGCCCTGGACTAATTGATGGACTTCAGACATGGTAAGGAGGAGTAAGGAGCCCTGGGTTGGTCATTTTGTGACTTAGTTATGACCATAGTGCAGGAATAAATGTCTAACAGGCAGTTAGAAGGTTATAATTAGAAATGTGTATTAACTATACCCATCAAGAAATGTCCAGTAATGCCAAGGACAGCATCTGAGGATACTGGTGATAGTAATTCATTCAAAAAGAAAAGAGTCTTAAAAAAACATGAATTTCAGAGCTCTGTCTTTTGCTAACTATGGCTCCCTAGCTATCACTTAAATCTAGGGCCAGAGGCTACCTGTCCTGACCAGTAGGCTTACTTACTAAAGCACAGGGCCAAGTGTGGGTGGTGGGCATCTGTTGCCTTCTTAGTATCTACCTCTTTCTCTTGGTAACAACATCATCCCTTTTCCTTTGAAGAACTGTTCCTACTACATTCCATATGGCCCTGGGGGAATGGTCACTTCCAGTTGCTGCTTTAGGGTGAGACCTGTGACCTTACAATTTAGGCCAGATTCAGTTTCCCAGGAATCTGAATTATAAGTGGAGTGAAATATAGATAGAAGATAGCTTAAGGCAAAGTTAGCCTAATAGTCTGAGATGGTTGGTGCTGACCTGATGCTCCTGGTCTTCTTGTGGCCCTGGATGCTTTCAGTTACCTAGTATTGTCTCAAAGAAATTAATTTAATCCTTACATTAGCTAGATTGGCTTTCCGCTGCTTATAATTAAAGGAGGTGGAGTGCTCCTGTGTAGGGGTCATGGTGTCCCTAAGGAGAGAAAGACCAGTCTCTCTCTCTCCATATGTGCACTCGTGCTGGTATAAGCACTGACACCAGCCCCTGAAACCTCCACAAAGTTTTCTGCAGGCATCTTAGTAGTTTGAGAAGCAGGCACAATACTATATCTCACCATTCATCTCTGTCTTAAAGAGGCAGAGTCCCACAGTGGAACAAGTGCAGATTTTTCAATCAAAGAACAGTGAGTTTGACTGCCAGCTCTGTCATTTGCAATTTACACCACCTTGGGCAAGTTACATATCCTTTTATTTCCCTCTTCTGTGAAATGGGGGCAATACTATCATCCTCTCATAGGGGCATGTGTGATTTAAGTAAGGTAACACATATAAAGGGGGGCCAAATGTGGTGACTTGCACTAGAAAAATAATTTCCTTCCATCTTTTGGAGCTGTCTGAGAGGACAGTTGGAATCCTCATCATCATGGGTATTTTACAATGTTGGACCTTTTCTAGATATTTAATGAGGACATATACAGGTGGGTGAGTAGAGATGCTTTGTGGTCTCAAACGTAGGAGATATGATTGAGAAGGTGATGGCTGCCCTGAATGAGAAAATTGTGATGGGAAAAGCTCTGTTTGGTTGTAAGCAAAAATGGGCTCAGATGGAGACAGAAGGAGGAGTCTTCAGACAAAATAAATTTGCAGAAAGCATATTTTTATCTGTACTTACGTGGGACTATCTCGGTTAGTAGCCTTAGAAGAGAGTGGGCAGGGAGGAATTAAAAATCATGGGTTTGTCTCCACATTTTTGATTCTGGCTCAAGAGATGCTCAATATTCAGAGAATAAAAAGAAAAATAGAAGGGCCCAGCAACACATGCTATTTTATCAAATTATCCCTACTTCATAAGAGCTCAAGCTTTTCAATAATCATACTTCTTACAGTTTCACATTCTCATGTTCTACCTTTGTTGTAATGGAAAAAAAAAGGCAAAGTAAAGGGGGGAGGCTAAAACATTTTTTTTTTTGAAAGGCCAGTTTCCAAGTAATTTTATGCAGGATTTTGTGTTTCTTTTCCTGAATCAAAAAACACTATGCAAAACGATGTAAAATGGCTACCATTTTGTCTTGCTTGTTCCCCACATGGGGAGTCTGCTTTTTGGCTCCTTTCTTATCTCCCCAGCCACCCCCACCCCTGGCTTGAACTCTGGCTGGAGTAGCAGGGCTGCCCCTCAGGTGACATCAGCAGTACGGCTCATATGCTATCTTACCACTTACTACGTATGACTTTGGGGCCCCCTTGCTGAACCACAGTTCTCTTTATATTATCTTGTAGGGGAGTTATTTAAGCATGTGTGGTCTGTCCCACTGAATTAGATAACTTAATAAATCTTGAATTAAGTATCAAATCCTTTCCCTTATATATCTTTCAACTTTAAGCTCTGCAATGATAGGGAATTGGTTTTATTTTTAACAGAAAGCATGATGTGCGCCAAGGTCATGGTAGATTCAGCATCTGTTCATCACATTTTCAGTCCTTCTAGCTTTAAAAATGCAGGTAAGGAAATTTTAACTAGGATAAGACATGGAGAAATTAATTATAGTATTACTTGAGAAATCTATGCAATGGGTTGCCACCATCTTTGGAAATCCACTTGTGAAAGAAGAAATATGTGTCTTGTTCTCTGCCCCCAGTCCCTGAAACAGAGCTCCTAATACTCTTGAAGACGTGGATGATCTCTAAATTTCTCAGCAATAGGGCTACTAGGGGAATGTTTTGTTCTAATGTTTAGTGTCTGCGCCGGTTCCTGAGACATAGCTCCTAATATTCCTATATGGATAGGAGTGTTAGAATTTTGTTGTTCTTTCTAAAATTTGGTTTTTGACCCAGTTTCTGATTTGATCTCTTCAATCTCTTGGAATTTCCTAGGTGATAGGATGCTCTTTTGATCTAATGATATATCTCTTGGTGGACTCCTGGATAGCCCAGGATTGTTGGCTCCATTGTTGCCAAGGGAGCCAACAATGTGCTTACAGGGATGGGACTTTCAGCTCCACCTTCCAACCTCTGAGGAGGGGAGAGGTGTTGAAGGTTGAATCTATCTCCACTGGCTAATGATTTCATTGATCATACCTGTGTACTGCAGCCCCCATAAAATCCCAAAGGATGAGTTCAGGGAGCTTCTGAGAGGTTCCCGGACGGTGATGCAAGCTCCTCACCCCTTCCCTATACCTTGCCCTACTCATCGCTTCCATCTGGCTGTTCATTTGTCTCTTATTATATCCTTAGTATTAAAGAGATGTTTCTCTGATTTCTGCAAGCTGCTCTAGCAAATCAGTTGAACCCGAGGAAGGAGTTGTGGAAACCCTGATATCAAGCCAGTTAGTCAAAGGCACAGGTCACAATCCGTGCTTGCAATTGGCATCTGAAAGGGGTGGTATTCACGTGGGACTGAGTCCCCAAGCTGTGGGATCTGAAGCTATCGCTTGGTAGACAGTGTCAGAATTGAATTAAATAAGAGGATATCCAGCTGGTATCTGTTGCAGAACTGATTGCTTGGTCAGTGATGGGAAGAAATCCCCACATATTTTGGTGATCAGAGGTCACAGAGGTTGTTGAATGAGAAAGTAGGAAAAAACACTTTTTCTTTTCTATAGCTCATATTCCTGCAGGGAGGATGTCTTCCATACCTCTTTTTGTAGCATTGTAGACTGGAGGCCATGGCACTTCCAAAAATGGCTATCCCTTTCCTCTGACCTCACACCAGTCCCTTACTCCCTTCTGAGAGCTCATCTGAGCAGACCACACATCAGCATGTGTGCAGAATTACATTATGGAGAAGAGAAATTTGATGAATCATAAAATCTCACACCACAGTGGAAAAAGTCTAGGATAAATGGGCTTTGAATAAAATAAATTCCACCAAAACCCCCACATAAATGCTGCATGACATTGCCTCCAAATTGAGGCATGAAGCCACGAAATTTTAAACTCCCAGATGGCTCCTCCTCTGTTCTTTTCAACTTGTCCTTACAAAACTTGTATGATAGCCACACCACTCACCACTGAACTTAGGTGACCCTTGAACTCAGCCTGTTGCTGAAAAGTAGACTAGAAAGTTGAGTCACTGGGGAATTGGAGGCAAGGTCCATGGTGTATTTACGCTGCAACCCTAGGACCTGATAGAGGTTTGGGACACTAGGCCTCAGGAAATGCTTCCAGTGTATTTCCATATAGGGTGGAGAGCTGCCTCTGTCCAACAGAAGTTAAGACTCATCAGATGTCTTCCATTAATGATGTTCTAGTCCTATGTTTGGGTGATTTAAGGGGTTAGGTGTGTGCAGATGGAGAGTGACCTGGTTTTCTAGCAGTGAGGTGGGCTTTGAGACCAGATAGGCTGGAGTTTGGTTCTCAGCCCCAGAACATAATAGGCATTGTATCTCTGACCCCTGGTTTTCTACTATTGAGATCATAATGAGAGTCATAATTGTGAAACAATAAGAAATATATTTGGTTATCTCCAGTTCCTGGCACAGAGCTCCTAAAAGCCTGCACCTTTCTAGCTTTGAATACTACAAAGGGATCTTAAGTACGATGAGAAATGAATGATAGTGGTACTTGAGTAATCTGTGCAGTAGATGGCTGCCATCTTTGGAAATCTATTGCAGAATGGACGTCTGCACTTCCTTTTACGGTGCAGCATTGTAGACTGGAAGCAATGAACTCTCCAAGTGATAGGACAGATCCTTTCGATCTTATCTGAGTTTCTACTAATGAGATGACTTAGAGTGGGGGATGCCAGATAGTCACAGGATAGGGCTGGTCACCAGAAAGACAAACTGATTAGAAGGTTGAAACTTTCAGTCTCACAAACCAACCTGAGAACTGGAGGCATAAACTCTGTAAAAAGTCTTGAAAAACAAGAAGTAACTAGCTGGGTGTGGTGGCTCACTCCTGTAATCCTAGCACTCTGGAAGGCTGAGGCAGGTGGATTTCTTGAGTTCAAGAGTTTGAGAGCATCCTGAATAAGAGCTAGTCTCCATCTCTAAAGAAATTAGCAAGTCATTATGGTGGGTGCCTGTAGTCCAGCTCCTTGGGAGGCTGAGGCAAAAGGATAGCTTGAGTTTAGGATTTTGAGGTTGTTATAGGTATGAAACCATGGCACTCTACCCAGGGAGACAATTTGAGATTATACCTTAAGAAAAAAAAGCAGCAATGTAAGCATCCCTCAACAGATGAATGGATAAAGAAATTTTTGTTTATAGACACAATGGAATACTATATGTAGCCTTAAAAAAGAAGGAAATTCTGTCATTTCCAACAACATGGATGGAACTGGAAGATATTATAATAAGTGAAATAAGCCAGACACAGAATGACAAATGACAAATGTATGACTTCACTTATCCAAGGAATCTAAGAAGCCAGTCTCATGGAATGAGAGACTAGAAAGGTGGCTACCAGAGGCTGGGAGGGGAGGTAGAAAGGGATGATGTCAATCAAAGGGTACAAAATTTCAGTTAAACTGCAGGAAGAAGGGTTAGGGATCTAGTGCACTGCAGGGTAACCACAGTTAATAATAATGTATTGTAAATGAGGTCTAACAATTAAGTTTGTGAACTTGTTCTAGAAAGAGTGCTACGAACCTCATTGCTGAATATTACTACGGCCACCTTTGAAGTACTCCCTTTGGAAGCGATGCACCAATACCAGCACTGATGCCAGTCCACCCTTCAAAGCAATTTTGGAATTCTTTTTCTGGAATGGACATTGAAGATGTCCTAATATCACCCTTGGTGTCCTGAATGTCATCAAAATGTCTTCCTTTCAATATTTCCTTTATCTTTGGGTAAAGAAAAAGTTACGAGAGGCCATATCAGGTTGAGTAGGGAGGGTGTTCCAATATGGTTATTTGTTTACTTTCTAAAAACTCCTTCACTGACAGTGCACATAACTGGGTGCATCATGGTGATACAACAGCCATGAGTTTTTGGTCAAGATTTTCAGTTCAGACTGTCTTGACCCTATCTCTGTCAATGTTTACTTGGTCTGTAATGCTTCTCACAATAAGCTGATGGTTTTGATGCACAATTTGATGAATTTTTGTGATACTTTTGTTAATTCTGCTCATTACTTGCCTCTCTGACTGTTCTTCATCAATGATGCTTTCTCTCCCCTCACAAAAACGTTTAATCCATTTGCACACTGTCATTTTTCTTCATGGAATTATTGCCATAAACTTGGACTAACATGCTCTGATTTCACTTTCACTCTTGCCAAGTTTAACAAGAAATTTACGAATGTTTGTTTGTTGCTCTAATTCATGCTCTGACATTCTCACTACTGCACAAAAACACATAAGAATAATAATGAAAGCCACTCAGCAAGACACTGCCACACATCAACATGAATATACCTATGAGACATTGCTGTCCCAAGGTTATGAGACTTTGACAATTTGTACAATTCTGCCAACATAAGCACATGGTGGCAAGTTCGCGAACTTAAGTGTTATTCCTCATATTTCAAAATGGCTAAAAGAATAGATTTTAAATATTCTCATCACAAAAAATAAATCAGTGAGGTGGCAGATATGTTAATTAGCTTGATTTAATATTTCTACAATGTATACATAGGTCAAAACATCAAGTTGTACCCTATAAATACACACTATCAATTAAAAATAAATTTAAAAACTTATGAATAAAAAATAAGATCCCATTCACCAGGTGAGGAGTCATAATAATAATAAAAAAAGTGTTAATGAAATTTGATGAACTTCTGGACTGGTGAACTCGCTGAGATGCGGGGAGGTGGTGAGCCCAGAGAAACATGGAAGTTGCATGTATTTTCCTCTCTCCCTCCCCTGCTGCAATCTTGCCCTATGTATCTGTTCCATCTGGCTGTTGGTGACTTCTATCTTTTATAATAAGCCAGTAAATGTAAATAAAATATCTCCCTAAGTTGTGAACCATTTTAGAAAATTGTCAAATGTAAGGAGGGATTGTAGCAATGATTTAATGTAGCTTGATTTATAGCTTGGTCAGTCAGAGTATGGGACGCCTGGACTTGCAATTGGCATCTGAAGTAGGGGTAGTCTTGCAGTACCGAACTTTTGACTTGTGGGATCTGGATGCTCACTTTAGGTAGATAGTCCCGGAATTGAATTATAGTACATTCAGCTGGTGTTTGGAGAACTGAAGAATTTGTTGGAGTTGGAAAACACTCAATAGTATTAATAACAACAATAAACTGCCCCTTGATAGCATTACTTTAAAGATAGCTAAATCGTAAGATGTTCCTTGAGAAAATAGAATGCAACAGACTCTGCGTGAATGCTTATCCTTGCTCCTGCCTCCCCAACCCCTTCAATGATCCACTCTGATTCCAAGGTACAATTTTGGCTCCACTATCAAGGTCCATTCCAATGTTGTGGGTGTAGGAAATTTTATCTCATTAGGCATCTTTTAAACAGGATGGATGGGGGTATCCCGCTAGTCCAGGTATACTTTGTGTGCTTTGAAAGTTTTGTTTTTTTCTTTTTAATTGAGGAAATAGGGAAGGGGCATGCATTTTCACTATCATACACAGTAGGTAGTGTGATGGCCCGAGGGACCCCTGCCTCCTGCCCCCCAACCAAAATTAACCTTGTGCCATGAACAATCATACATTTGACACTCACAATAGCCCTGGGAGGACATTTGGATCTTGGTTATATTATCACTATTTTCCAAATGAGAATGTGGATTTTCAGAAAGACAGGCTTACTAAAATAAGAAAATCAAAGCATAGTATTAAATTTGGAGAGCATTTTAGAAACCATGTGGCTCAATCTCTTCATTTCATGATGGAAAAAATGAAGCCTGGATCAGAATGATTTGCCCAAGGCTATATGGCTATTGGCAGTGCTGGGATTGAAACTTATTCGTCTTCATTCTTTTTTGGTAAACTTCTTGGGAATTTGGTTTTTTCCACTTTTGTATTTTAGATCTCAAATGCAGATTTTCTTTATAACAAATCTAGGGATTCCCTCTTCCCTCTTTCCCTGCCACTGTGTATGACATATAAAGCTCTCATGAAGACAGCTTCTCTCTTGTTGGGACAAAGAATGGCTGGCTGATGGGAAAAATGTAATTAGACCATCTACTCAGCTTTATTAACTAGCTTTTCAAGATGGTGCCTGGTTCCCACTCATAGGGCTAGGACAAATGGGAGAGCTGCCCAACTCCAGGGAAGTCCTTACTCAGGCTAGTCTACCACACGTGGTTGGTGGGAGAACCTGAACTGTGACAGGGGCAACCAATGTTGCAGCTAAAAAATTAGTGCTGAATACCAAGTCCAAATGGTGAGGCTAAGGATGAAATTGGAGGATGAATCATGAAGTTGAAGGCTAAAAGCTCAAGACTGGGATGAAGTCAGTGCGAGTAAATACTCCTAGTGCCTGGGATGTAGAGATTGGTGCCTTGTGGGCCTGGACTGCTCTCACTGGTGGAAAAGGCATACATTTTAGAAAAGGTAACATCTTATAATTTCAGAGTATTATGTACATGTATATTTTAGGTGTCTGGGGAAATTATTTGAAACCCAGTCAGTTCATCTTTCTTTTGATGTGAGAAAAGCAGAATCAGTCTGAAATCCTTTTTAACTCACTTGCCATTCCTATAGGGTTTTTGCAGACCCTTTTATCTTTGCCGAAATCAGAATCCTTTATGTCTGATGCGTGCGCTGTTGCAATGCTATCTTGGCTTCAGTGCGAGGCTGTTTTCCCCTCTGCCCTCTTCCCCATCTGTTCTCCCATTTCTGAGCACAGATGAAAAGCCTGGCACTCATTAACTAGCACTATTGCAGCTAGCCAGCCTGTGTTTCCTGGGTGCCCATGGGGTCCATGGCATTGCTCTGGGCACTTGCAGGAGAAGGCAATGGCTCTGGCGTCCCTTGCCCTGAGTCCCAGCTCCTGACAGTGCTACAGGGCAGATGGACAGGCCTGGAAAATTGTAATCATGAGCATAAGGTGGCTTGGGACTTTATTATGGAATTCTGGGGGTTGGTGGAGAAGAATGAGCTCTTGGATAGAATTTAGAAGTATGAGAGATTTGGCAAACAGTCACTCTAAATAACAGAAGGAACTTCCAATATGTGCAGTTTACATTGTTGGCCTTGCAAAGCAGCAGGCCCACCCATTCTGTGAATTCTCTAGTTGATACGAGGTCTGACAGTTAAATTCATGAACTCATCCTAGAAAAAAATGCTGCATCCCTCACCGCCGAGTGTGACTCGGTCACCTCTGAAGGACTCCCCTTGGGAAGCTATGCACTGATGCCTGCACCTAGTCTACTCTTCAAAGCAATTTCGAAACTTTTTTTACAATGGCCAGCAGAGCTGTCCTGGTATGAGGGTCTGACAATTAAGTTTACAAACTTGCCACCATGCACTTACATTGGCGGCACTGCAAGAACAACTCAGTTAGGTTTTATACCCTTGGTCTGTCAGCGTGTCTCAGCTGTGTTTGTGTTGACATGTGGTTTCTTGCTGAGTGTCATTCATTCTTGTTGCATGTTTTTGTGTGCCATATGATGACAGCTGTGATGGCCATTCCAGAGAAAGAGTTCCAAAATTGCTTTGAAGGGTGGACTAGGCACTGGCATCAGTGCAGAGCTTCACAAAGGGAGTTTAAAGGTGACGGTAAGAATATTCAGCAATGAGGTATGTAGCACTTTTTCTAGGATGAGTTCATGAACTTGATTGTCAGACTTCATATGAAAGAATGTTATCATAATAAATTACATTCCCGATAGGGGGATATGTTGAGATTATTTGGGCCTGCTTCTTTATTTCTACTTAAGGAAATGATTTTCCATATATATATTCCAGAGGGTCAAGTTAGGATATGCATTTTTAAATATTGTGGATGTTTGGAATGGGGTTTTCTCTGTAAACCCTGTCAGTTGCTAATGAAAGTATAGGATCAGCTAGCATTCCCATTTTTTGGATGTGGTAAAATAGGCCCAGTTGCCTCTGAATAAAACACCATTCTTCATTTCGGTCTTTGCCTAATGCAATTGCATTCACCTTGACCTTGGGAAATCAGAAAGAGTTTCACTTGTTGGGGTGGAAGGCTGTAAGTACATTTTTTTCTTTGGCTGATTTTGTTTTCTCAGAATATTATTATGATGCCTGTGCAGTGCAGAAAAACAATTACCTGCTCTCTAAAGAAATGAAGGTTTGCAATTGAAAATACAATGTGAGAGAGAATATTTCCCTTTCTGACTTGAGAATGAAAGTAAACTAGGCCTGTCCCGCAAGACCCCAGGAAAATTCCATCTCCTCCATGAAATTTCTCTCTTTACATCTCTGTGCCTTCCCAGGGCCCAGCACACAGGTGTGATCCTGCTGGGTCGCTCAATAAATACTTGTTGAAGAGAAAGGGCTAATAATAGCGATGACGGTTTTCACTGTTGAGTGTCTACCGGGAGTCAGCTCTGCTGAGAGACGCTTTGGAGTCCTCCCTGGTCCTCATGAAGAACCAGCACGGAAGGAATTATACATCCCAACTTACAAATGGTAAGGCTGAGACTCCAAAGAGGAAGTCCAAAGGCACATTCTCATGAGTGGTAGGATTGGACATAGATTGCAGGGTTCCTAGATTGTGAAGTCCCTGCTTTGGAGCTGCTTTGCATGGCACACATTCTTGTGACCTGTGCTTCACTTTATTCCCACCTGGACAGGCCAAATAGTCATGAACATGCCAGAGCTCCCTTGAAGACAGCTTTGGAATAACCTGTACAAGAAAGGACCAGTTAGTCAGTCTGGGATCTTTCCCATTGCTGGAGCTCCAAGTTTAAGACAATGCCCACCTCTCCGTTTTGTAGTTTCACTAAACGTCAAAGTTTTGTCAGCACCTGCCATGCTTCTCAGGAGGGGAAGTGTGTGTGGACCGCTGCCCAGCTGACCACCAAAGCTGGGGAGAGCTTTCCTAGTAGCCCCTCCATGCCAGGGCCAGTTGTATAGCCTTTCTAGGCGTCCCCACACATTCTATAGGACATGGGAGTTTGTGCACAGGAGGTACCGAGTAGCCACTTGCTGGAGATTTGGTCTAATTCTCACAGAGCCAGGGAGGGTGCTTTTGCTCATTGAGAGGCTCTTTTTCTCTTGATACTTCTCTCCCTGCATCCTGTAGGCCTGCCCCTCACAGCTTGAACAGAAGCAGATGCTGATGTCCAGCTGTATCTGGCTTGGGGCTTGTCCCCATAGTTCTTATTCACGTTGTCTGTTCATGTGTGCATTTATTATTATTTATAGAGTGCCTGCTCTCTCCCTGACATTGTGTTCTTTGCTGGGGACAGAGATAAGAAAGATAGGGACTCTAAACAATCTTGGGGATGGGAAGACCCTTTAGGTATTAAAAAAATGCGTTGGGTAGTGTGAGCACATTTACATGTTTTGTGAGAGCCCTCAAAAGCCATTAACCCTGCCTGGGAGTGGAAGTGGTGGCTCTGTAGGGCAGGGGGCACAGAAAGGTCTTTGTAGATGAGGTGGACATTTGGACTGAATCTGAGAAGGAGAGAGGAGTAAAAAGGGTTTGATAGGCAGACAGGCAGGGTGGGAGGGTGGAGATACCTGGACAGAGGAACTGCCTATGCAAAGGCCTGGAAGAGTAAAGAAATGTGGTTTATGGGGGGGGGGGAGTGACTCTTTAGTTCTCTGTTTCTAGAAATCTGATGGAATCTTTTTTTTCTGAGACAGAGTCTCATTATGTCACCCTCCGTAGAATGCTGTGGTGTCACAGCTCATAGCAACCTCAAACTCTTGGGCTTAAGCGATTCTCTTGCCTCGGCCTCCCAAGTAGCTGGGACTACAGGTGCCTGCCACAACCCCTGGCTATTTTTTTGTTGCAGTTGTCATTGTTGTTTTTTTCTGGCCCAGTCTGAGTTCAAACCTGCCAGCCTTCATGCCTGTGGCTGGCGCTGTAATCATCGTGCTATGGGATGCCGAGCCAAAATCTGATGGAATCTTTAAGTCTGGAACAAGTCCCACTTTCTCTAAGAGATTGACCTATACTACTGTAGGAAAAATCCTGGTCTCCCTTTTAAAAAATGTGGTAGCATCTTTTGTCTCCACCTTAGCATCCAGCCTTTGTGCAGTTAACTACCTGTCCCAAGGATTTCTGTTTCTTCCCCCCCAACTCAACTGGTAGCCTTTGGAAAGCACAGAGCACATCCTATATGTATTCTGTCCCCCTCCTATGACAGAGCCCTTCAAAATATTTAACATGTTTCTAGAATGAGCCAGAAAAAGACAGAGATTTTCCAGAGAACCACCCTCAATTGATAGACGAGAGGCTCGGAAAGGGGAAATGAACTTTGATGAAACATTTGGTGCCACAGGTAGGACCCGAATTCAGGTTGGGGTCTGCCTGTGTTATCAGCCTGTTGGTTGCCTGTGTTATCTACCTGTTGGTTGAATAGATGAGCGGGTGGATGGACAGATGGTTGGGTATCATGAGTGTAGGACAAATGTCAATTGCAGCCTGTTCTCAGTGTCACACCTTGGTGCCTTCACACTTCTTGGAAGAGGGGAGCTTGCATTTCTAGAAGCTGTGACTCCTCAGTGATGGACAATCTTCTACTGCAGGGTTCTAAGGACACCTTTCACAGCGCGGTTGGCATTTAGGAGGAAGGTGGGAGGGGGGAGAGGAGTGGATATCACCTCTCACTTTCATTTATAGTTCTTCAGGAAGAAAGGTCTTCCTGGTCTTTGGCAAGTGTTTTCAGAGTAATCATCAGCTGTGGAGTAGGAGTTGTACCCCACACATTTTTAATGAACCCAGATAAATAAGATGTCACCAAGATGACTTTATTTTTATGTGTAGCTGAAATTTTTCTTGTCTCAGAGCTTTTGATTCAGAAGACCTTTATGAACAGAGATGGCCGCATGTCAGTGCTACCCAGAAGTGGCTTGATCTTATGCAGCAGCGTACACTGGTCCTGGGCTAAGCTGTCACTTTTTGTAGCTGTGCCTCAAGAAGTAGGCTGTCATTCCCCATTTTAATAAACAAAATGGGAAAATAACATTTCTTTATATTTCTTATCAGGTACTTGCAACCTACTTTGAACTTGGCAAAGCACTTTAATTGCTTCATTAATGTTTTTAAGGTGTCATGATTGAGTTTCCTGACTGTTCCTCCTTTATTTATGATTTCAAAATATTAAGGTGGTACAAATGTTTTTGTTACATAGATAGCTTTTACAATGCTTTGGACAGGGTTACAGCTGTGCCTATCACCTGAATAGTGTTCATGGTACCTATTAGGTGGGTTTTTACCCCTCTGCTCCCCCTCCTCTCCGATGCTTGATTTCCAGCAATTTTTACTTCTCTGTGGCCCCTGTGTGCCTATTGATTAATTCCAAATTAGTAAAAAGTATATGTGGTGTTTGTTTTTCCATTCTTGGGAATACTTCATCCTATTTATTTATTAAATATTCACTGAGTGCCTATTACCCTCGTAAACAGTGAAAAAGAAAACAGAAAATGTTCCCAAAGTGGCAGAACTTATTTTGTTTTTTTTTTAAAAGACTTTTCTAAAAAAAAAAAATAAACAAAAAGACTTTTCTTGGAAGCAATTCTAGGTTCATGGAGAGCTGTTAAGACAGCGTGGGAAGTCTGTGTGTACCTTTCATCCATCTTCCCTTAAGGCAAACAGCTTATATAACCCTGCGGTGCTTTTACCGAAACTAAGAAATTAACATTACACAACACCATGAACTCAACCTCAGATGACATGCAGATTCTACTAGTCTTTACATCTACCGCCTTCCCCCCCATCCAATCTAGGCTCTCATAAACATCGAGTTCTCATCTCTCCCAAGTCTCCTCTAATAGGTGAGAGTTGCTCAGTCGTCCCTTGTGTTTGATGATTTTCACACTTTTGAAGGGGGCTGGTCAGATATTTTCTAGGCTGTCTTATAATTCGTATTTGTCTGATGCTCTCTCATGATTCTCCTGGCCTTGTGGGTTTTGGGGAGGCATCACAGTGTCTTTCTCATCCCCTGGTTATCAGGGACACCTGACATCCATATGATGTCCTCGTGAAGGTATCTTTGATCACCTGGTCCAGGAGGTGTCTGCCAGGTTCCTCCTTTGTAGAGTTACTTCTCCCTTTCTATTTGCCATCCTTTGGAAGGGAGTCACTAAGTCCTGCCCATACTCAAAAGGACTGGAATTAGTAGAGCTTGCTTTGTAGTGAAAGGAGATAGAAAAATATATATATATAAGTAAGTGTATAAATGAACAAGAAAAATTATCAGTTGGGTGTTGAGCTGAGAATTAAATGAGGTGATACAATTGTGAGTAACTGGGTGGATAGGGACAGTTTTGACTGAGATCGTCATAGTGAGGAGTCTGCCATGAAAAGATCAGGGGGAAGAGGGAAGAGTGTTCTAGGGACAGGAAATAGCTTTAGTGCAGAAATGAACGTGGCATTATCAGACTATGCCTTCCCTTGCCTAGAACCCTCTGATGACTCCAGCCAATCAGAGGGAAAGCCAAAGTCCCAACCCGACCCACGCAGCTTGCACAGTCTCCCCTCCACCTGGCCTCTGGCCCCACTAAACTGCCTTTCTGTCCCTCAAACACTCTAGGCACACGACACAGTCAGGATTTGGCTACTCCCTGGGGAAACTGCTCTTTCACCTACCTTCATGGTCATCTTTTTCACTTACTTTACTCTTTACTCAAACACCATCTTTCCAGTGATGCCTACCTTGAACTTCTCATAAAGAACAGCAGCATGCCTTCTCCTCTGGCACCCACCAGCTACTTAATCTACCTTTTTTCTGTATCACCGTAAACCTGCAATACATACACACATCCCCCAGATCCAGGGAGCAATAACTCAAATATGTGTCTAGGAGAAATCATGCAATGGTCAAACTGTGTCAAACACTTTTGATATAGGAATCTATTTTCTTGAGTTGGATTCTTTCACTAAACTTTTTGGCCATGATTTCCTGTTAGAAATGTCTTATAAATATAACCAGAAAAAAACAACAACAGGGACTTAAGTGAGGTTAAAAGGATTAGTGTGTTTTTGCAATAACTTGAGTCATACCATAGCTAGGAAATAGCTGTTTTGCAAATTTAACCCTGACCCCCAGCTCTTAAGTCAAACAAACAATTTTTTTCCTTTAAAAATCAAATACATGCCAGTATGAAAAAAAAATGCATCTTCAATATTAAAGGTCTGCTGTAACTGAACTTTTCTTTTAATTAAAACGAACATGAAAATTAAATACTATAACCTGTTATGTTGAGTAAGCTCAGCCTCTGCCCAAGAAAGCTGTATGTTTCTAACCTGTTGACATTTTTCAAAACATGAATAATGGGAAAACTATCTCAGTGGGGATCTCGTGGACTTAGGTATGAAAAAGGTTTTCGAAAAGTGTCTTATATCTGGGTCTCTTTTGAAGGTAAGTCAATACAAGGGACAAAATAAGTCCTTAGGTTGTTTTAGTGCTGTGGAAGGGATAGATTACCAGATACAGTGGTTATACACTGATCACCTGTCCCAGATAAGATGGTCCCTGACTGAGGTGGATAACAGAGACCTAGGAATATTGGCTACATAGGAGGGCTCACACCTAACAGACTTAAGTACCGAGAAAGCAAAAATGGATCCCAGTCAATGAGTAATTGGGAAGAAAAATTCCTTTTCTTTTCTTTGTTTCCCCCTGAATTCTGGAAACTTACAATGAGATAAGAGGCGAGAGCATTGATTATGTCAGTAATTTTTTTTTACACTGGCAGAAATATTCTGTTCCTACATTAGACCACCTATTTTAATATGTACATTTTTTAAATCTATGGCAGCTCACCATTTTACTACAGGAGAAGAAAGTAGAAAGGGAAGAAGCTGGAAGAAAACATTCTCGAAACTGACTCCGTGCTAGACTCAGAGCCCAGGTTCTTTACCTCATACTATCTCATTTTATCCATATAGCAGTCCTCAGGTTGATATTATTATTGCTACCATTTTTCTCACGTGAGAAATCCTAAATAACTTGTGGAAGGGCACACAGTAGGTGGGGGGAGCTGCCATTTAAATGTGTGTTTGCTTAATGCTAAACCCTGGGCATCTCAATGGAGCTCCCCAATGAGATGTATGAGTTGGCAGAATGGAAGGAGAGAGAGAGAACAATGTGAGTAGCCAGGAAGACGAGTGACAAGGCTGTGACATGCCACTGATGTCCCTATGTTGAGTAAGATTGTTGTAACACTCCATTTCAAGATGCTAAATTCTTTGAGTGCACATTATGGATCGCCTGCAGTGAGTCTTTCTGTTAAGGTGTGATATTCCTATTTGGCTGGGATGCTATCATCCTATTTCAGCTATTCATATGTAGTACTTCTCTTTCGAGATGTCAGAAAGCCTTCTCCAACCCCCGATCTGAGTCAGATGTGTTGATAGCACTTGAGCTTGTGGATGTTGTCTGTCTGATCAGAACAGGACTGTGTGCCTTGCCCACTACGGTAGACATCTTTTGGGCTGTTTGCATACCTTATGGTGCCCGTCTTCTCTAGATAACTGTGCTCCCCCCTCCACAGGCAGGTAACGGAGACCCATTTACCTCCATGACCTCATCTCACATGTGTAGCTGAATGGGTCACAGGAAATGTCAGCTCTAAGCTGAGAAAATCAAATCTCTTCTTGGAAGTAGGTGGAATTGGGGGAAGACCCAGTCAATCCAGGAAGATCTTAATCCAAATGGATATAAACTAGGGAGCTGAAAGGGGGGCTATTTCTGCCTTCCTCGAGCACAGAGAATCCAAGAATCCATAGCTGGCAGAGAAAATGAGAGAAGGCAGCATGTGGAGATGAGGAAGGGGAGAGCAGTAGTTCAGTTCTGCACTGTGACCTTGCTTCATCCAGTTCCCACTGGCCCAGTTGCCCTTGTATCCTATGACATATCCCGAAGACCTGCCAGAAAATTCTCCTCCTGGCCCAACCCTATTTGAGTGCCTTAAGTGCCTAACCCTACTTGCCTTAAGATGCCTCAAGGAACTTGAGCTCCCAGAGGCCAGTGGCAGGTTCGTTCATTCAGATAGTCATGGCCTAGCGTAGTGCTTAGCTCAGTTCCATGAATTCTTTTGTTTTAATTTAACTTTTTATTAAATCATAACTGTATACATTAATGGGGTATAATGTGATGACTTGTTTTATAATGTGGAATGCTTAAATCAACCTGGTTAAATAACTGGATAACTATCACCTTACTTACTTATTGCGCTAACTGGATACGGCTTCTCTATCAATGAGCTAGAGACAATACTCCCTGGTCCTCCCCAAATTGCCATATGTTCCAGGAAATCAAATAAATTGGAACCCAGGGCTGGCTGCTTCCCCTGGAAGACACGTCTTGCCATAATCCTGTCTCGTTTCCAGTTTGAGAAGGCAGGTGCTGTGATAATGGTGGGACCACACCTACAGTCCCTCTTACAAGGGTACATGCGAAATTTACTAAGTGTAGAATATAAAGGTCTTAACACAATAACTAAGAAAATACCGCGAAGGCTACGTTAACCAGTTTGATGAAAATATTTCAGATTGTATATAAAACCAGTACATTGTACCCCATGATTGCATTAATGTACACAGCTATGATTTAATAAAAAAAAAAAAAGAAGAAGAAAAAAAAAACGCATTCAGAAGAAAGAAAGGAAAGGGGAAAGTGACAAGAGGCTTTGGGTATGAAAGGGGCTGGTTTTGTTCTGAGTGCTTTGGAATCAACGTGTTCTTTAATTAAGAAGGAAAAAAGAAATCACCCTCCAGCTGGTATAGACACCCCTAAGAAAATTAAAGTAATGTAAATCAAGCTCAATGAATACTCCAGAAGCTGCACTGGAGCTTTGTGGGATTGAGTGTTTGGATGCCCCAGAGGTTTTTAAAGCAAAGCCTGCAACTGCTTTTTGGAGCAGAAATACTTTGCCTTTTGTTTGATGGCAAAGGAGGCTAAATGCCGACATCAATAGGGATTCGCAGAGGAGTTGAAGGTGACAGAATCTTCTTGCTGTTCTGGCTCTCTAAAGACCAGAATTGAAACAAAGCCTGAGTGGATGATGATAATTCCTGGGGTTTCTTCCTAGGGGTGCTCTGTGCAGAGAGATCGTTTAATTTGTAATTAAAATATACAAAACAAAAATGGTTTAAGGGGAACTCACAGTCTCTAGTAGGATGACTTATTAACCATGGGGGTTGTTTTACCCGGGAGGAGGCTGAACGATTGAAGTGTGTGCATGTTCACATCTGCACACTTGTCTGTGCACACGCATGTGTCTGTATATGCACACATGTGTGTGCATGTGCTATTGGTACAGTGATGCCAGCAGGGGCAGGAGGTTCAATAGTATAAGCATCATAACAAGGAAAGGTCGCATAGCCAGTGAGAAGAACAATCTGAGCTTTAATTTTTGGTGTCGTATGAAACGACTTAATTTCCCAAGATTTTACCTTGAAGGAAGTATGAGTGACAGTGGCTACTTACGAAGAGTATACGCAATCTTTGGGGGAGCCTCTCCAATATAAAGATTTTATTACACATCAGTGTTTCTGACTCTCCAGATAGCACCATGTTCCCTCAGTCAGTGTTTATATGGGATGATATATTTGCACAAGAAGATTTTATGTCCACCCTCTTGGCACTGGAAGGGCCTGATTGAGCTACTCTAATTCTTTCATTTTCTAGATGAGGGAAAAAGATCCAGACAGATTAAGTGGCTTGCCTAAGGTCATCCAGACCTAGGGTGATCATACAATTGACTGTGCAAACCAGGGCACTTTTGAGAGTGAGAAGAGGTGCTCTTATAATGACTCTAGGACTAACTGGTGTCATCTTCGACTATTCTGGCAAATCAGGGCAGGGGATTATCCTAGCTGGACAGCTGTAGGCTTTGCCTCAGATTCAGTGGAATGGGGAAATAGTCAATTTGCAGGGGCCTTTTGCAAGAATGAAGTGCCATCCAAAGATGGGGAAGGGTGCCACCTGGAGGCCGGGGTGAGAAGGGCACTTCCTTGCGGGACCTCAACCTAATGAATTTTCCCTCAAATCCTAAACTAGTATTAGCAGGGGCTAGACTGTCCTGTGCAAGCCCAAATGTCTTAGTTCTCTTGTGCTGCTACATCAGAATGCCTGATACAGGGTCATATAGAAAGAATGGAAGACTATTTTTCATAGTTTTGGAAGCTAGCAAGTTCAAGATCAAGGGACCAGCATCTTCAGTTGTTGGGTGAAGGCTGTATTTTCCAGAGGGGAGAAATGCAGTATCTTCACATGGTAAAAAGCAGAAGGGTAAGCTGGCCAAAGGCTGCATAAAGCCTCTTCTATAAGAGCCTCAATCCAAACAACTAAAAATAGACCTACCGTCTGACCCAGTGATCCCACTATTGGGTATTTACCAAAAGGAAAAAAAAGTCATTTTATCAAAAAGTCACATGCCCTTGAATAGTTATTTTCAGCACAATTTACATTTGCAAAGATGTAGAATCAACCCAAGTGCCCGTCCATACATGACAGGTACATGTATGCCATAGAATACTACTCAGCCATAAAAAATGGTGAATTAATACCTTTTATAACAACCTGCATGGAACTTAGACGCCATCCTTCTAAGGGAAGTATCTACAGAATGCAAAAACAAATACCACATGTACCCACTATCATAGTTGAAACTAATCAATCAAGACCCATGGACACATTTGATAGTAAAACTCAGCAGAAAGCAAGCAGGTGGGGGGGGGAGAGGAGGGAGAAACTCCCACCTAGCAGGTACAATGCACACTATCTGGGTGGTAGGCATACTTATAACTTCAACTCCTACTGTAGAAAGGCAATTGATGTAATCAAAACATAAGGACCTGCATAATATTTTGAAATTAACAAAAAAAGAAAAGAAAAGAAAAGAAAGAGGTTTAATCCTATTCAGGAAGGAAGAGCCCTGGAAGACTTCACCTTTCCATATTATCACATTGGCAACTCCTTTTTGGAGGCAACATAGTCAAATCATAGCAGTGAATAACTATCAAGAAGGTGCCGGCCAGTGGATGGTACCTTCTTTAAAGGAGAAGCCTCTGGCTCCAGGAAACCCTACTGCAGGAAACACTGACATTGACAAGGAAACTGCAATCAGCAAAAGACCCGGGACCCATCTTAGAATAAAGGTATTTGGAACCAACTGACAACTGTAGATGTAAATGTTAAGAATTTCACTTCTTGCACAGACACCACTGTGGATGCTTGTTAGATATGGATGGCAGGTAGACATGCTCACCCTGGAAGATGGAGCTCGAGAAGCATGTCAATGCTAATAAAAGTGACCGCTTTGGAGCCCTCATGTGCAAGGTACTGTTCAGAGCACTTTTCAGATATTGAGCCTCTTAATCCTCAAAGCAACCATTTAGGGTGGAACTGTTCTGTGTGCTGTGATGATGGCTATCCAAATGTACACATGCATTAAACTATAGAGAACTGGACCCCAAAGAAAAAACCAATTTTTACCATATGATAATTACAAAGGTAAAACAAAAGAGGCTGTGTACTGTATGAGTCTACTGATGGAAATCCAAGAAATGCACATACAGTCATAGCGGTTGCCAGGGCCCAGGGTGGGAGAGGGTTGATGACAGAGGGACATGGGAACGTTTTGGGGGTGATGAAAGTAGTCCAGATCATTATGCTGGGGGTCACACAACTACATTTTGGTGAAAATGCATCCAACTGTACAGTTTAAATTGTGGAGTTGTTTTTGTATGTAAACTATACCTTAGTAAGGCTTGGGGAACCACCCTGTAGTACGAACATGTTCTTATCTCATTAATGAGGAAACCGAGGCAGAAGGGAGGCGAGCAACTCGCCCAAGGTCACAGTTGGTACAGACAGGATTCAAACACAGGCATGCATAATTTCACCGATTTTCACCTCTACAATGAACAGCTGCTCATGCAAGCAGGCCATGGTTTCTCACCTGGGGAAGGGGAACACGTCAGCCCCGAAGAGGCAGGTGCAACAGGCAAGAAAGACTTGACCCCTCACAGAGAACCTTACAAAAACAGCAGCTGTTCTGAGGTGGCCATTTAGGTCCACACACCATTGGTTTTTCCTGAAGCAGACACAATTTTTGCTTTGAAAAACGGGTGCAGGGACATTACGTCCTGATGCGGATATCCCATGCCCCCTAGGTCTTACCCCCTTTCCTGGCTGTGAGTGTGATTTAAAACCTCCTGGCTAAGCTCATTTTGCCAAGTAGCTCCTGCAGGATTTCTTTCCAAGGGTAAATCCAGAAATTTCTAGCTCAGCAAATAGATCCACAACAAGATAATGAATTTACCCAAGCTATCTCCAAGACTAAGTAATATAGCTTCTTGAGCTTTGCAGAGGCAAATACATGTGTTTATACACACATCTACACATACAGAATCCCTCACTCATTATAGTTGAAAAAAGAGAGAGGGAAAAAAAGGGAACTACGTCTGTATGTAACTTCCCAGTTGCTGTCTGTCTGGGAGAGGAGGGGAATGAAGCTGTGGTTCTTAGACGGAATGCTGTTGTGCTGTATTTTACATCACCACAGTGCCTCTCGGAGAATGGTCTCCTGTCTTACTTTACAGTCAGAAAAAGTGCAGACTGTTCTTACAGCTGATGTAGAACCGGGAGGAGCTGAAAGATCATCTCATGTAACATAAGAGGGCACTTAGGATTACAGAGAAGAAACCTAACCTGTGATTGAGCAGCCTTCTACCTAGACCAGTGTCTTTCAACCTTTTTTTTTTTATCTCATGGCACACTTGAACCTATAGTTAAATTTCCATGGCACACTTAAATTATGTTGATAAAAAAAAAAAAGAGTTAAAAAAAGAATATAATTACTGTGCTTGGAACGTCTTTTGAAAATAATTAATGATCTTTAAAACTTTGACATGACCCATCTAAGATCCTCTCGCGGCACAACAGTGTGCCATGGCACACCACGGGTTGAAAATCATTGACTGAGAGGCAGAGCCAAAGACTTGAAGGGACTGGTCTACAGTTACCTAGTGCATAGCTGAAGCCAGAGACCTGAGGGCTTTTCCCTGTACTCGCCATGTGATTGAAGGCAGGTTTTTTAACCTCTCCAGGTTTCTTTTCCTCCTATGTAAAATTGTGCTAATAAGGTCTAGGTCACAAGTTTGTCATGAGGATTGGGTGTGATAAGGCTCTAAGCACAATGCTACTTGCTCAGTAAATTACAGGTGCTGGTAGTAGTTTTCCTATTCCTTCATTATCATTATCCTAATATGTCTTATCTGCAAGGCGGTTGAGACAGCCAATAACTGACTTGGATAGCCCTTAATGGCTCAAAAAGCCCTATTGCGGGAAAGTCGTTTTGCACTGCGCCATTCCCCTATGACATACATAGAACAAGCATTATCAGCCCATTTCACAGTTAAAAAGGCTCACAAAGGCTAAGTGATTTGCTGCACTTCTGCCTTTAGCAAGATCGCATAGCTAGTAAGTGGAAGAGAGGCAGAGATCTCGTAGGTCGAAAATGTTGCCCTCTGTCTGATGGCCCAAGCACCCGACTCTTAGTCGAATGGCCTTTCCCCTCAAGGTGCCCGTCCCTGCTTCCTGATAGCCTCCTTCCAGGACCACTTCTGGAGACTGCCTCTAACGAGCAGATCCAATGAATAATCATGAGAGTAGCCCTACTGTTGCCCTTTTACTGCTGAGTTGGGGAACAGATTTATAGAGGCTGATTCTGGCTGGTATTTGGGAGTGGATAATTACCTCCACTTACTATATCCTAGGCTGCTTCGGCTACATATTTACTGCCCAGAATTCTGCCCTTTCCAACCATTTCTGAAAATGAGCATGCCACAGGCAACTAAGTGGCATAATTCACTTGGGGCAACCATAAATCCACGGCTTCTACCCGAAATGATGCAAAAAAGAAAATTAATGGAACATGAAATCAAGTAAATGGAATTGAGTACAGTAATTAGTTCATATTTTAATCCTCAGGTCTGTTTATTATCTGTCAACTGGTGAGCAATTAAGTCAGCACCATTGAGATGATTAGCTTTGTTTCAGCAAAAGTTTATCGATATGTCAGAGCAAATGAATCCAGGGGTTTTAAACGGCTTTATTTTGAATTGTAGAGCAGCACATCCATGGAGTGGCTAGACATCTAATGATTTAATTTTGCAATATTATTATCTAGATTACTCAGATTTAATATTACTGAGCTGTTTTGGAGGATGATTGGGGCGTGTGGGCGAGGGGATTCGAATTGCACAGAAGCATGGCTTGTATTCTTAGGTTCTTAATGCAATAGTATGGTTGCCTTTTCATATTGAGACCAGGGAAGCATCTTCAAGGCATTTCAATTTCCATTTTCCCAATTTTTAATATCCACATTTCTCTCAATCAAGCACTATTATGGCTTGCTGTCAGTGATGGTCTTTTAGGGAAGGGGGTGATTTTGTGACTTCTAGACCCTTTTCCTCAAGGACACACATCATTGCTCATGTTTGTAAAATTATCTGCCAAAGTGTTTGCTGTCTTCAGGCTGGCCCTTGTGATGGAGCTTTGCTCACAAATGCAGGAAATCTGTTTCTTGGGGTATATACTTGCTTTACTGGACAACTAAATCAGATGACTTAAAAAAAACTTTTGAGTCCTGGCATTTGGTAGAATTTTTAAGTGTTATTTAAAATTCCAAATTAAGAGGCAGGACATGTGGGTCCTGGTCCACCACTAAACCTTGGTGACCTTGGGCAGGTCTCTTGCCCTTTTCGACATTTGCTTTTTCCTTTATACATACAGTCGGTGCACTGGAAGAGAGGACCTCAAGGGACCTCTAAGGCTGTCACTTTAGATGGAGGCTTTCAGTGGACTTGCTCTTTCCAAGCCGAGGATTACATCCTGAAGTAGGAGATGTCATCTTTCATGGAATCCCTACCAATTTTCATGAACTGCTGAGAGTCATCAGAGTAGCCAGGAATAGGTCATTCTCATGTAAAACCTTCTTATACAATGGATTATCGTCTTGTGACTTTGAAAGCGAGTTAAAAAATGCAGCTAGTTCATGGGAATGTTGTGAGCAGCACTCTAACTGTGGAGTCCTTAGTTATTAACTACCCGAAGGCCTCATTTAACACTTGTGAAGTGATTAACAGCCATGGTCTCCATGGTGACAGTTGGGCCTGATCGGATTTCAGTTAATGCATGCCTTTAGTATTGTTTTGTCATATAATCTGCCTGTCATTAATAATGCCTTAATAATGTGATACCTCCCTTCCTGCTTTAGATGAAACTTCAGAGGGGAGGTGAGAGTCAAGTGGAGGAGGCTGGTGGCTGTCTTAATGCCATCTGGCAGGCATAGGCCTGCATCCTTTTTTTTTTTTCTTTTTTTTGTGACCGAGTCTCACTCTGTTGCACTGGTAGAGCAACTTGGAGTCATAGCTTACAGCTACCTCAAACTTTTGGGCTCAAGTGATCCTATTGCTTCAGCCTCCCAAGTAACAGGGACTACTGGCTCCCACCACAACACAACACCCAGATAGTCTTTTTATCTTTAGTAGAGATGGAGTCTTGCTCTTGCTCAGGCTGGTCTCCAACTCCTGAGCTGAAGCAATCCTGACTTCGGCTTCCCAGAGTGCTCGGGTTCCAGGTCTGATTACATTTTTAAAAAATTAAATCATAGCTGTGTACATTAATGCATTTATGGAGTACAATGTGCTGGTTTTATATACAATTTGAAATGCTTACATCAAACTGGTTAACGTGGCCTTCACCGCACTTTCTTAATTATTGTGTTAAGACATTTATATGCATAACGCATCTTAACAATGGAGTCAACAGGATGATGAGTTGACCACACTGTTTGTTTCAGATGCAAAGTCTTCTATTGTAGGCTGCTCTGCTCTGTCTACCTAATCCTTGAATTTCAGAAGGACTTGACTGGACTGTCCTTTCTAAGAAGTAAGTATAAAAATGTGCAAATGGAAAACTTCCTATCCTTCGATCAGGGTCATCATCTGCTGGCTGGCATTGTCCTAATGTGCTCTGGCACAACTTGACTTCTTTTTTTTAAAATTTATTTTATTTTATTTATTTTTATAACCACTTGACTTCTGTTTGCTTTGCTTCTGGAAGGCCAGTCTGCTCCTTCTGGGTGGGACTGGCTCCTGGAATCCAGAACTTTGGCTTCTAGCATTGGCAAAGACAAGCTCTCTAGTCTTATCCTGGGAGTATTTACAGGGCTGAAGAGAAGAATCTAAATGAATTTTTTCCAGCACAGGCTCTAAATTGTTCCATTACTTCTCCCAGGTATCCTGAAGAATTTTACTTACCTTGTATTTGTGGATACTTTAACATAAACATTCCCAACCTTCGGTTAATATTGACATCAACTTTCTTAGGTTTGCTATTATGATGACAGAATTTAATTCATGATACATTGGGTATAATTTAGTCACTTTTAAAGCTATAGTCTTTTAAATTTTCTTCATTTACTCATTTAATCTCTTTGTTCAGCAATACCTACCTGGTGCCCACTATGCATATAGGGGCATATTAAAAAGTACAATGTACTCTATGATTGCAGGGGATTAACAGTCTGAATGGGAAGACAGGATCCTCTGCTAGATTGCAGACTCCTTAAAGATGGGCCCTGGGGCCTATCAGACTTGGAATTTCCCCACTGGCCCAAGGCCCAGAGTAGGTGAATAATCCTCAGCATTGGGTTCATGGATAAACCTTGGCCTGTAACAGTGTTTTTCAACTTTGTTTATCTCACAGCACACTTGAACCTATAGCTAAACTTCCATGGCATACTTACACTGATCCAAAAAAGAAGAATGAAAAAAAAAATACACTTATGGGCTTTAAACTTCTATCAGAAATAATTTAATCAATTATCTTTAAAATTTTTGCATGGCACAATGATTGAAAATTACTGGCCTAAGAGTGGCTTTAAGATGGCGGCTGAGTAACAGCTTCCTTGCAACTGGGAACGGTGAGACAGGGGAGAGAAGAATTCAGGCATCTCTGGCTGGTGAGATCTGCCCAGAAACATCCCTTTGGGGACACAGGGAGACAGCGTGAGACTTCTGGACCCCCTGAGGAAGGCAAAAGCAGTGGAGATCTGGCAAGT
>CAUYON010085556.1:0-25358 GCA_963573935.1 Arctocebus calabarensis | reverse complement strand
CAAACATGTATCAGTTTCTTATTTTTTGCTGTAACAAATTACCACAAACTTAGTGGCTAAAAACAATGAAAATGTATATCCCCAAACCAGAGATGTTTAGGGATGGATGTGGAGAAAAGGGAACACTTCTACATTGCTGGTAGTAATGCACACTAATACACTCCTTTTGGAAGGATGTTTGGAGAATACTTAAAGATCTAAAAATTGATATGCCATTCGATCCTATAATTCCTTTACTTTTTATATACCCAGAAGACCAAAAATCACGGATATGGAGGAGTTTCTGGTGGGCCCTGGTGGTTGAACTCTGGGGCTGAAGTGCTGGTCCGGGTCGGGATTCCTGTCCTGGTCCTGCCAATGCAGCGACTGGAATAAGAAGAAGGAAATTTGGGACGCGTTGGCTCACTGCAGCCTTATTTCAGAATGAATTATATGCCCAGCCCCGCCAGCCTCATCGAGGACATTGACAAAAAACACTTGGTTCTGCTTCGAGATGGAAAAACACTGATAGGGTTTTTAAGAAGCATTGATCAATTTGGACTTGGAAAAGGAGAGTGACACACCCCTCCAGCAAGTGTCTATTGAAGAAATCCTAGAAGAGCAAAGGGTGGAACAGCAAACCAAGTTGGAAGCAGAGAAGCTGAAAGTTCCGGCTCTGAAGGACTGAGGCCTTTCCATTCCTCGAGCAGACACTCTTGATGAGTATTAAGTCCTGTGCTCAGAGGCTGTTGCCCTTAACGAGCAGGGGCTGTCCCTGAATGAAATCACATTCTAGTCACCTCACACATTGGTCCAGAGACTGTAGAATTATGACAAGTCATTTTTATGTTTAATTCTTTCACATATGTAACATGAAGAATCATGTGGGGTTTTGGTTCTTTTAAATAACAAAATCATTGTTTAAAGAAATGGTGGCATGGACTCCTTTCACACATCACTGTGGAGCCAGCAACTACTGTTCTTTATGTTGTTCTCCTTAACTTAGAGTTTACAGGGGACAGTCTTCATTTACTTGTAAATAAAAAATGAATCTAAAAAAAAAAAAAAAAGACCAAAAATCACGTTATAACAAAGACATCTGTACCAGAATGTTTATTGCAGCCCAATTCATAATTGCTAAGTCATGGAAGAAGCCCAAGTGCCCATCGAATGGATTAATAAGTTGTGGTACATGTATACCATGGAATACTATGCAGCCTTAAAGAAAGATGGAGACTTTACTTCTTTCATGTTTAGATGGATAGAGCTGGAACATATTCTTCTTAGGAAAGTATCTCAAGAATGGAAGAAAAAGTATCTAATGTACTCAGCTCTACTATGAAGCTAATTTATAGCTTTCATATGAAGGCTATAACCCAATTATAGCATAAGAATATGGGGAAAGGGGCAAAGGAGACAAGGGGAGGGGGAAGGATAGGTGGAGGGAGGGTAATTGGTGGAGCCACACTTATGGTGTATCTTAAAAGGGTACAGGCAAAACTTAGTGAATGCAGAATACAAATGTCTTTATACAATAACTAAGAAAATGCCATGAAGACTATGTTAAACAGTTTGATGAAAATGTTTCAGATTGTATATGAAACCAGTACATTGTACCCCTTGATTGCACTAATGTACTCTGCTATGATTCAATAATAAATAAATAAATAAATAAATAAAATAAAATAAAATAGCTGGACATTTTGGTGGGCACCTATAGTCCCAGCTACTTGGGAAGCTGAGGCAAGAGAATCACTGAACCCAAGAGTTAGAGGTTGCTGTGAGCCGTGGCATCACAGCACTCTACCCAGGGCAACAATGTGAGACTTTTTCCCCCTCCTCTCCAAAAAGTGTCCCTATAGCTGTCTCAGATCTTGGATTTATTTCAAACAGATTAAACTTCTAGGTAAATTATATATCAATTCTGAGGATTTTTTCAAAATTTAATGCAAATTTTAACTATAACACAGATTATGTCTACCTTTGATTAGACATTATTTTCTTATATGTTACTTCCTAATATCTCTTTTATTACTAACAAAAATAAAGTGGCAAAAATTAATATGATTTCGTTTGGGGGAAAGATAATAATTTATTTCAAAATTCATAAATATCATTAGAATATAACTATGATGCCTGTGCATCTTTCTTGGGGGAAACTCTTCATTCAAATTTGTAAATATAACGAATGAGATTTTTCTGGCAATAAATATTACTTGAGACAAAAATATATTAATGATTTATGGTAATTTGTATCCTTAATTTGTTTTTCATTTCTTTTCTGAACAGTCGGTGCTCTTGCGTTTTTTATAAGTATGGGCAGCAAAGTATTCATGAGTTTTTCAAATACTTTTTTGTTACAAAATAGGCTGTCCAGTGAGAAATCTTAAATAAGATAGCTCCATGGCTTAGAGTTGTAAGCTGAGAAAAATTCTCAGAAGAGATTTCTTTCATATATTCCCCTAAAATAAAATTTCTCCTTTTACTGTGGTGTAAAGTTAGTAAAGTTATAGTTACTTGGGCAGGAACTATGCCCAAGTCCGTTTCTACCTCCCCTTTGATTTATTGTAAGATACATGTACTTTGTTATGGAAACCAAACATGTAAGTGTTAGAAGTCAGCTCTGATCCAGGAGTCAGGCTTGCTAAGATTCAGTCATGTCATTTCTTCCATGCTGTAGGGAATTCACTGGGTGTGTTTCAATTCAATCTATGTGAAGAGAAATTATAATTTGTATTTATTTAACAGAAAACATTTTCACTAGAAAATATTACATAATCAAATATAATTTTTTTTTTTTTTTTGCAGTTTTTGGCCTGGGCTGGGGCTGGGTTTGAACCGACCACCTCTGGTATATGGGGCTGATGCCCTACTCCAGGCGTCCTCAAACTTTTTAAACAGGGGGCCAATTCACTGTCATTCAGACCTTTGGAGGGCCAGACTATAGTTTAACAAAATATATACAAACAAATTCCTATGCACACTGCACATATCTTATTTTGAAGTAAAAAAGCAAAACGGAAACAAACACAGTTCACTCCACCGCATGTGGCCCCCGGGTCGTAGTTTGAGGACCCCTGCTTTGAGCCACAGACGCTGACCTCAAATATAATTTTTAAAACCATAAGGTTTCATCATGTCTCCAAATGGTAGAATCTGCTGTGATGTTCTAGGCAAGAACTCCGGGTGATGATAGGGCAATGTGAACAAGTCAGCCTGGTCTTGATGTTCAAACAGCCTTGGGCCTCTGAAATTATAAGCAATCAATGGTAACACTTCAGGGCATATTACCCATGCAAAATATGTCCCTGAGTTGGATTTTAAGGTGTCAGGGAAAGCTTCAAGAATGAAATGCTGTGCAAGTTGAATGATCTTCATGATGAATGGAGCTTGTCAGCTGCTCATGAGACAGTATACTAAAAAAGTTTAGTAAAACTGTGGTTGAGGAGTGTTGGGGGAAAAAGACGGGAGAGAAGAGAGGGTCAGAAGCATTTCATAAACCATGTAAGGAAAGACAACAAGAGCTAATGAGAAACAGGTGAGTGGTCAGATAACATTTAAATATTAAATGACCAATTAGACAGGAACAGAACCAAAGAGAGGAAGAGAAAGCTACTGCAGGAAAGTGGGTAATGATAACAGAAAGATGATGTAGGTACATGAGAGTGCAGGCAAGAGAAATGGACAGCAGGTTTGAGAAAAGTTTATGCCGCAAATTGATATAACTTGGCCATTGGTAAGAGAAGGAAGTAAGAAACTAATGTACAGGGTATTGTCTTCAGCAACTGGGTGATACGTCTATTGTAAGGGAGGTCAAGGGGAGGAGTTGCAATTCTGGGGAGAATAAACGGACAACTTTTGAGTTTCAATGTCTTTACAATCTGTACATGCAGGTGTCCACGTAAGAACCAAATAAATTTGTCTGGATTTGAAGTTAAGAAAACACTTAGAAATTATAGAGTCCATAGTAGATTGATTTCTAAAGATTTGATTTTTTTTCTAGCCCTCATCTTGACAGGCCATCTGATATGTGTGTATGTGTGTGTGTAATAAATCCTACTGGAGAAAATAATACCATTATGATAAGTTTCTAAATTTGTGAGTCAATATAGCCCTCGTATTTCCCCTCTGGCACTTTTCGTCTTTGATCTAATTCTAGAAGAAGTTTCCTCAGGCATATACCTAATTAGAGTGATTATCAATGACAGGATTTACTGATACCACAAGAGGTCACTGAAGGTTCTCTTAAAGACACTAATTCTATCTTTCTAAAGAAAGTCACACATTATTATCTGTGGCTTATTTTTAGATGGAAAAGTTTGTGTACACATGCTTTCTTAAAGTCCTGTTGCTAGATATTAAAAGAAGCTTTATTTTTCCTATTTAAGTAGTTCTCAAAAGTTCTGCTAAAGTAAGTACTAATACAGGGTGGACATATAGATTGTGTGCAATTTACTGTTAAACTATTTTAAATGTCACATGAACTTTATATGTATCCCTTTACTATAAGGAAATAGTTGAAGCAGCAGAGATGCAGTAGGAAATATTAACAAAAAATATACTATGTAAATTTAGACTAATATGCATAGCTAATACATAGAAGACTCAAGTTACTTTTCCTTTAATTATGATGCTTTTCATTACAGTTATCTTTATGTCCTGGTAAAAATTTTTTATAAACTGCCTTTGAAATTCAAAAGTGCTTCTAATACATATATAATTAATTCCCGAAGATATCTGAGGTATATTTTATCTTTTGCATTTTATAAGTAAGATAAACAAAACTTCATAAGATTACACAATTTGACTAGTATAACATAGTTCATTTGTGAGTGGAGCAAGGGCGAAACTAAGTATTTTGTTCAAGTTCAGTAATTATTTTCTCCATCATAACATTTTACTTTAACCAATTAACTTGACTTGCAAGATTCCTTGCCCACTTTAGGAATATCATTTGTGTAAATGATAGGTCCTTAAAAGTATTGAAGTCAAAACTGGTAAAGTAGTTATCATTAAATCAAATGCATATAACCAATAGATTTGTATTTATTAATTTAACTTACTTTACAAAATGCATGTTTATATATGTGCACACACAGACATTTATTCATCTCACCTAATGCTGATTAACAATAAAGTTCTCACTTATAAAGAATTTACAGAGATTGAATAGCTTGCCTAAGATTACTAATGGTTCAATGACAGAGCCAGGATTCAAATCTGTATAAATCACTTTTACTACATCATAAATAATGCCCATGTAATATTGAGAAGAAGGAACAGATGAATAATTTTCTTCCAGTTTTGAGAAATTGCTTAAATGTTTAGCAAAATTTTAGATATTTAATTTCATTTTCTTTAGGCATAAATGTTTCAACTCAAATGAAAGTTTGTTAACTTCACACTGAACTAAAAGACTTCTGTCAGTTCTTACATCTTTTGCTGTATTTAGAGGTTAAAACATTTTTTAAAAAACCATGAAATTCCTTTTTACCTTACAAATATTAAAATTTCATAATAAATGCAGCATTTTAATGTAAGCCAACTCTATCAGCACACATATGGCCTCTGTATTTCTTTATATATCACACTGGAAGATTGATTGCCAACCACCATCCACATGGACTGATGTGATGGTGATGGTCATACATAATGTTTGGGTGATTTCAGCTGTTGGAAAGCAGAAGTGTTCTAGGAATATGTAAATGGGGTAGATTTTGTACAGATAACAGATATAAATATATTGTATAGATAACAGATATAAATATTAATTCCAGTATGCTATCACTTTGTAGTCTATGGAAAAATAGATTTTATTTCTTTATCTTGTGTCATGATGTTTGCACTATCTTCATATCTCTGTATTTACCATTTACCTAAAAGTGTCTGGATATCTATCTACTTATCAATTACGTCTTCTCCTATTATCTGTCCTCTTACATATTCATTCAAATATATCATTTAAAATACTGATCAGAGCAAGTAATGGAAGACTCAGATTAAACTTGATTAAATAATAAAGAGATTTCATTGTCTCACAAACCAAAGAGTCTACAGCTAGAGAGTACTTTGCTTGACCCAAAGGATATTAATTTCTTTAAGACTGTATATTCATTTGCTTGGACATTTTAATCTCTGCCTTCTTCATGACTCTTCATCTTTATCCCCTCTGTTCTCTTGGTACCCAGATGTTTGTCCATTTTTCTTGGGGTATGTGGAGGATATATATGTATATATGTGTGTGTGTGTGTGTGTGTATATATGCACACACATATAATATGTATACCACACACACACACCCAACAAAAGAACATTGCATCAAGCCTGTGAGCCTGCAAATATGTAAAGGAAGTTTTGGAAAAAGAAGTGGAAAGAACTCCAGTTGAAACAACTTCTTTTCCCCAGATCAATCACTGAGGCTAAGGGAATACCATCTGTTAATTTGGCTTAGTTTTATTTCATTGCCAACCTTGGAACAATCACCTTGACAAACATCAAGAACAGCAGCACAACAAAATTACTAAGACAGCTTAAGCTAATCAGGGCTTTCCCTAGGAACTTGGCATGATTCTAAATCCAAATAGCTGTCTGGAACAGAGAGTGACTTGGTTCTCCTAAGTAAAATCAAGATACTGTTGTAATGAAATGAGATATGGGTATTCAGCAACAAATATCCACTATTCATTGAATATTTATCTACATGTTTATTTATCCATCAATCCAATTAAATTCATCTATAAATTCTGCATATTAATCTCCCTACCCTTTTATCTTTTTACATGTGCAGCATACTTTGTATGTAAGTGGTACGTACATAGAACAAATAAACTTAGAAAATTATTAAAGACTTATAATTATGCAACCAACTGAGCAATACATTAGTACTAGTTCACAATTCTAATGAAAAATAGAAATCTAAACTAGGCAATAGTTAAATATATCAAAATACTGCTTATTCTTATATTTACTGATTTATTTTTGCTTGATATATGAGAAATCAACCTCATGTTTACTAGGTTATACTGGAATAACAGAATAATAAATCATAGTTAAATGACAAATGTCCTATGACATTTTATCAATACATGAAGTATCACATAAATATAAGAATAAGATTATAGGCATGTACTAAAGTCATAGTATTACCATTATATAATCTTATGAGACAAGAAAATCTGTCACCATAGAGTCATTTCTGAAACATAAGTGAGTAAATGAGTTTTCCACCTTTTGCAAGTAATTTTTTAAAGACTAAGGATTTTCCAAGATTTAAAAAAATTAATAATGTATTAAGTTTTACATTTGGAGGGTAAGCAGTTTAGTGTTCCAGTCTTGAGTTTCAAGAGGTTAGAGATTAAAATAAAGCCATGTCTTGTAAATAAAAAAAGCCATGTAAAATAAGCCATTATTATTATTAAGTTCAATTATTTGTTCAGTATTTTAGAGAACTTGAAAATAAATTACCTATTTGGTGAGAGAGGAAACCAATCTCTAAGTGGGCATTTGGGACATGAAGAATGTGGTCAAGGGTTGTGCATTCACAGTATATACAATAAGAGAAAGGCTTAATTGTATGCATGCAAAATTTGAGACAGCTTGGAATGTTTGTTATTTAAATGAAGAAGCATGTGCATGTGTGTCATTCAAAGAACAGAAGCTATAAAATTAAAGAGAGAAAATAGAGAGAATAATTGGTTGAATTTGAAAGTTGAGGAGGAGCAATTGCTTAGTCAATTGACCAAGTATAGGAATCATCTTTTCAAATCAAAGGAACACATCTTGGAAACAGAAAGGATGACAGGAAACTAGGACACAAAGAGCTCCTTCAGGTACAAGGAAGAGGGAAAAAAATACTGAAGAAATTCAATGAAATAGAATTCACAGAGTTTCAGAAAATTGTATGCCAAAATACAATGAAAAATACTGCCAAATACTGAGGAAATCAAATTACTTGCCAATTGTCTTCCTGTTAAAGAGAGATTGGGGGCTACATATAATAGAAGTATTGGAAAGCCAGTTCTGGATATTGTAATGAAGGATCTGTTAGTGATAAAACTGAAAACCACCGGGTCCATGTTCAGTGAAGAATTCGATCTGCCTGGGTATTGCTGATAAACTAGGCACATTAGAAAGGGTTAAAGAGCCATTCACAGAAACAATTTGTAGTATAGTAAGAGGCATGCAACCCCAAAGTGTCAATACTGGGAAAGAAAACAAAAAAGAAAGGGGGAAAGAAAGAAAAGAATGTTGGTTCTCCAAGAGAGTTGAGGCTCTTGTGAACTACTCTTGTTTAAGCCAGATTCATATTTTCAGATAATTATGTTTCTGACTCCTAAATAATCAATAACTAAACTATTGATTTGTGCAGCTTATCATTTTCAATAAATGGATTCAGTTCTATAAGTGTGTTACAACTCTTTCTGTTCTCTCCTTCCTTCCCTCCCTTCCTTCTTTTCTTCTCTCTTTTAGTTCATAAATATTTTGAACACAAAATATATGCGAATCATTGGAATAAGCAGTACTAATTTGGATTCATCTTTAGGCTACCAGGGAAAAATGGACAAGATGTTTCTAACACAGAATCATATAACAGAGGAAAGCAGGCAGTGTTATGTCATTAAATCCTAAGGATTATATCACAGATTGCCAAATTGTTCACAAATACCCATGTCACAAATGTCTTCCCTGCTGGCCCTTTCCTGAAACCCCCCTTAGCCCAATAACCTTGGCTATTTGATTTGTTTGCAATGAAATGTGAATGAAAGTGACAGGCAGAAGTTAGAGAAACCACTGCATATTTCATATTTTCTGTGATAAAACATACACTGTTCCAGGAAAAAGCAGTTTCTTAAGCCTAGATTTCAGAAGTAGAGAAGAATGATCACAGCCTGCTCACAAAGAACATGTCTACGGGCAAAAAATAAACATTGGTAGAACACCAGACACGGTTGTTGAGAAGAACATGGCACATTCTAGAGCTGAAACTAGTTTAATAAGGTTCTACGCCCAGGTGTGTATACTATAGTGAGAAGTGAAGACGGGTGGGTCTGTGGGAGGAGAGGATGGTGGGGCCCAATTGGGTGTATTTTGATGAATAGATTTAATGATAATGAGACTGGAAATTGAGAAACTAAGAGGCTAATTAATAACTTTTTAAAACACTTTTCCTGATACAGTCTTTCTCATCACTCCTTCTATAGGAAAACGTCAACAATAAGGACAGCTTGTGATGCTGACAGTGACCAGGGGAATCTGGAAACTGCTCACTGTCTTGAGCCTGGGCTTCTCTTTTTTTTTTTTTTGTAGAGACAGAGTCTCACTTTAATCGCCCTGGGTAGAATGCCGTGGCGTCACACTGCTCACAGCAACCTCCAGCTCTTGGGCTTAAGCGATTCTCTTGCCTCAGCCTCCCGAGTAGCTGGGACTACAGGCGCCCGCCACAGCGCCCGGCTATTTTTTTGTTTTGCAGTTCAGCCGAGGCTGGGCTTGAACCCGCCACCTTCAGTATATGGGGCCGTGCGCCCTACTCACTGAGCCACAGGAGCCACCCTGAGTGACTACTTTTAAATTCTGGAAATACAAAATAATATTTTTGAAGTTAACTCAGGTAACACTTAACTGATTTCCTTTTATATGAGAAGTACTCCTAAGTATTTCCATGCATCCTTTCCTTTAATTAGAACATTCCCTTTTGGAGTGATATTATTTATCTACCTTACAGATAAGAGAGTCAAAGAAAATATACATATTAAGCAAATGACAAACAATTCATGAGTAATAAAAATTAGTGAAGTCCTTCACTTATATATATATCCACATTCAGTTTTTTTCATTTGTTCCCTCGAGCCATCACTGAGGCATCAATTATGCATTATACTAAAGACCAATGACAGCTACAAGGATCTGTTTGCTCTTTGAAAATGAAAATATTGATGTCATCAAGAATCACAAAATCAAGAACCACTCGTCTTTAAAAGACAGCAAATACTTACAGTGACTTCTAGCATGAACCGATCAGAATTCTATCGGAGAATTCTTTTTTCTAAGTCTAAATCCTTAATTGTGGTACTATGTATGCACTGTGTTTATTTTTGTTGTTGCTCCATACTTATCACCAGACACCTGTCTCAAAGCCTGAGGGAGTAATAGACTCTGGGCCATCTGCCACTGACATTCTCAGACTGTCCTGGGTCAGTTTCCCTGGGAGTCATGCAGGGATTCTTCTACGACCTACCCTTTCAAGTCTTTCAGATCACACTGAAAACTGCTTAGGGATTAGTGTGTGCCACACGTTAAAATGGAAATGTCAGACTGAGTGTGAAGCTGGTGACTGGCATGTAAGATACTTGAGGAAGTAAAAACAATTTTACAACTTTCACATGAGAAAATTAGTTGTCGAGATTCTGTGTTTTAGTAAAAATATATATTTCTTAGATGATAATTTCATGTTGTCATGATGCACTCACTCAATGCTGTTCACTTTGGCACTTTGAGGGGAAGTTTTGCCTCTTTATCTTAAATTAATTGTGTAAATGCCAATCAATTGTCTTAAAAAAGGAGAAGGCGTATGCAGGGTACCTTGAGTGAACACCCTCTTTGTCTTTGAAATTCAAGGAGTTTGTAGAACAATTCCATACACATATAAACAAACAAAAAACAGATTATTTTTACCTAAAAAAACCTCATTAAACATGTGTTCACAGTTTAATCGAATATTTGACTTCTCTAATTACAGATCCATACTTGTTATCAGCTTTAAATGGGTTGATAGTCTCCATTCTTCCTAAGACAGAGTCTTCAATGATTTCATTTTAGAATAAAAGAAAATATACGTTCAACCTTTTGTTATTAAATATCACTGTTCTCAAGTAAATGGTCTGGCTAAAAGGTGGTACAAACTACTGAACATGCCCTGGAGAAGCTTGTTGAAGGATATCAATTAATCCGAATTGCCTGATTTATATTGCACTGTATGTTAATTACTACTTGCATAGTTAGTGCTATGGAATTATAGATAGTACTGTGATATAGGACTTTCCTTAATTATTTCAAAACATAAAGGAAGTCTAGTGACATATCCTGGGTATTATATTTCTTGTAGCTAGAATATAGGTCACCTCTAATTCTGTTATAGACTGGTTTTAGCTAGGAATTAGGAGATCATACCAAGGTTTCTTCTTTATTTGATGTTAAAGATTATGGGCAATGAGTTGATGTAATTTTACTGTGTGATCAACTGCAGTAGTGTCTCGTACATAATTAATAGTTCAGAATTAAAATTCCCAGCCCCACCTCCTTTAAAGTAAATTAACCTGTGGAAATATCCTGAAGGACTTCTTAGAGTTCCAAAAGAATGAAATATCATTTCCCTTGCCACGGAAAGAGCTGAAGAGGTGTAGCCTAGTATTCCAAAATAAATCGATGGACCAGAGTTTATTCGAGCTACCATGTTTGTGATTAAAACATTGTGTTAGCCAAGGTGAGAAGAGCATTGTGGTCAGCACAGAGTAACTTGGTTTGTTAGCATTGATTTTATTTTGAGAATAAATTGATTTATGGGAGAGTGAGTGCAAGTGAAGGAAAACTTGTCAAATATCTAATCGCCTCACCCAGATCACTGTCTTCATGAATCTGTGTGCATTATCTTTTGGTGGTGATTTATTACTGTATGTTATATGCAATTTTAAGAATTATATGGTAAAACAATAAGACTCCAATGTCCATTGAAGAATATGCTTAGCAGCACATCTTAAATCTATTATAAAAATATTAAATTGCACTTCATAAAACTTTGGTCCTTAAAATATCAGTATGTTTCTGCATTTGATAGACCAAAGCATTTGTGAGAGATCTTCATGTTACAGCAGCCCCTTACTTAAAAATTTAGAAATGAAGATTTTTGACGAGCTTTAGAAGCTCGTAGCTTGTCTCTCTCAATAATGATAGTTTTTAAAACATAAGGCAGTATCATTCCAGAAGCTAAAAGAGAGAAATCAGTGGAGAAGGTAGTCACACAGTTTAGAAGTAACATTTGACTATGGTTAATACTAAGTATCTTTAGCTTTATTAAAATATAAAACAATTTGGGGTCAAATTAATCGAAATAATTAAGTATAAAATAGTATACTGAATTGTAGGCCCCTCACAATGTCCTATCTGTGCAAGAGGGAAAGACTTTGAGAGCTAGAGAGTAAGGCAGAGGAGAGTTCAGGAGAGAGGGGGAGAGAGAGAGGTTTCCATCACGGCGGTCATTCCCTGGAGTCCCAGTCATGAGCAGACGAAAACAGAAGTCTTCATTATTTTCTTGTTCTAAAATTTAACTATATTGACAATTAAATGATCCTTCAAAGCGTAAATAAAACTATTTGATAAGGAATAAGGATGATCCTAAACAGCAATTATCATTAGAATATTTTTAAATTAAAATGCATAAATAAATTGAGGTAATTACCCCTGAATAAGGATTTACAGAATTGTGAAAAAGCGAATAACCCGTCAAAGTTTATTCAGAATATCTCATGAGAAATGGTTCAACCTTTGCCAGCCAGAGAAGCCTTCGGTGTTTTCGTTTGGCCGTATTCTCCCCGCTGGATTCTGGCTTTCAAAAGAGTGGCTGGTAATGAGAAGGGCCGGGGCGTCCGGCCGCTGCGACACTCAGCGCGGTGCCTGCACGCAGTGGCAGCTCCGGGCTGTTTCATAAGGAAAAGGAAAGGAAAGCTGGAGATGAGGCTGTGATTCCACATAGAGCAATTTCCTTGCCAAGCTTAGGGTGTCGTTGCTGTATTTTGTTAAGATGTCACTGCTCTATTTGGTTAACGCAGCAGCACTCTTAATTGGGGAGCCTTAGAGCAAGAATTTGGAGAGTTGGATAGATAATTAAAAGTTTCAAAACTCCACAGCTGTAGCCAAGCTCTAGACAAAACCTGTATTCTTCTCTGTGTGCTTATTTTATTGACATAAAATTTGACTACACAAAATGATTTCAGTATGTTGATTTAGAAGCTAACTGAAGGTGAAGATACAAATTTGATCCAGAAGGTTTTCCTGAGGTACAATATGCCTGTTGGGTAAAACATGACAGGTAATCGCTCTAGAGTTGACTGAAGTGGGATTTGTAGTTTTATTATTCTGCAGGGAAAGTAATGTAACAGCTGCAAAACAAGGTGATGCTTAAATGCTACTTTTTTACAAGTAGTAAGGATTTTTAATTGATGTATTTAGCAGGTATTAAACAGCTCTCTACACCCTTGTCCGGTGGGACATAGTTGTCGTGGGCCCCATGCTGTTGTTCCAGATGGTATAACTGTCCATATTTGAAAGTCCTTACATTTGGTTCTGATCAAAATCCCTAGCTGTCTGGAGTATTGTAAAGAATGTGAATAAAGCATCATACCTGAGCTAAGTCACCCTAGCACCATTTTTGTCTAGTTCAGATAAACACGGATAGCCAAGTTCTATTTCAGGATTAAGGCCATGTGTTATTTAAAATCAGACACATTCCTTAACTGTTTACATTTTTATTATTTTTAAATTGACACATAAAATGGCATACATTTACAACACACACGATGTTATAAACCATATGTACCTTGCAGAATGACTAAATCTAGCTAATCAACCTAGACATTCATTTTTTTCATTGTTCAAAAGTCCTTTGAGAGTAGTGGACATTTTCCAATGAAAATTCTACGAAATGAAAAAAATAATCCTATCTTATTTCCGGCATTATTCTGAGAATAAGATATATGAAAACAGTTTATATGAGAATAGTAAAAGTCTATAAAAGTACTTTATAAATAGTAAAGTCTGAGATGATATAAAATAAACTTTGTAGTAACACCACTGATGAGTTGTGGTAGAAAGAATCAGGATTTGAAGGCTGATTATCTTTTGAGTTCAGAGTTACATCTGAAATTTACTAGCTTTGGGTTTCAAAGCCTCTCTCGACTTCAGTATTCTCCTCGGGAAAGTGGGGATTATGATGTTAATAAAGCCATCATTTCTGTACAGAGAAAATCCCATTATGGAACAAACTCACATAAACATCCTCCGACGTCTACTGGAGTTCCTGCTAAATTTGGGTTACATCATACATATTTCAAAGAGACAAAGATTTTTAAAATTCTGCATTAACATGCAAATGTTATAATTAAATATCTGGAATTGTAACTTCAAGATGAACAGTCAGCAATAAAAATAAATAAATAAAACCTCCTTTGTGTTCAATGTTGGGACAACAGATTAAAAACCAAAGCCTTTTTGAGCTGATTATGTTTATTAACGTATCCAAACATTTCTGCTGCCCTGAACTAAAGCATTAACATACAGTTTTGTCAGACTTAGATGGAAGGAGAGTTTTTCCTGTTTTAAAACTGTGCCTGTGAGTGAAGGAAGCAGCTGGTAGAGCAGAGGAACGAGATTGTGCACATATATTATCAAATACTCAGCATGTAAATCATTAGTCTTTTAAAATTCAAGTTTAACTCAAGAATGAGTTGATGAGATCCGGTCTAAGGTATGCCATGTCAAACATAAAATCTGTCATTAATAGAATAATCTTGTTGGTGTTGCTCTGTAAAAACAATGCTAGATAAATCAGGTGCAATATATAAATTATGAATATACAACCCAGGTAGTTAATATTGTGGGGAAGTTAATGAGATTCTGATTTGGAGGAATGTTTCTTTCCACAAATTAATCTTCATTTTGAAGACTGAGAAATTCTTACTGAATGTCAGAGGGGAAAACTGTCCATCATTGCTGAATTTCACCCCGGCTTGATGTTATCACATGTTGCCACTAGAGCTCAATGTTGCTCTTCGTATGAATTTCCAGGTTCCGTTTAGGTTTTATTCTCTCTCATTCTCCCTATCTCTCGGTGTCTTGCTTTTATCCTCTCTAAAGAGTATCCTTTTCTAAAAACATATCGATATATAAGAATAAGGATATTTCAAGACCTGGAATTTTCTTTAAAAAGCATGATAGACTGTTCAGATTATGTGAATCTCTGATAAAATAGTACCTTACAGAATATTTGCAAAAATATCAGCCTAGTAAACAAAGGTCTCCTAATTAAATGTACTTACCACATCTTTCGAACATGTTCTCATTTGCAAATATTCTCCAGGTTTGTATGAAAAATACGAACGAGTTCAGTCATGTATTAATCTGGCTTCCATAAAGATTGTTCCTATTGTAATTTCATTGAAAACCTTCTTCCTTTCAATAATAATAAAAAAAAATTCGAATGACTTTTTTCTAAGAAACATTTTCTAGACCCAATAGTCCTTTAAGAGATTTTTTAATTCCTCATTTTACATAGGAAGATGCTGAAGAGGACCCGACTCTCTCTGCCCTGCTATACAAGTGCATTTCAAATAAAGACATTCAAGTTACCGCTAGGGAAAAAAAAAAAAAATTAGAACTACGTGAGAAAAAGTTTACAAATAGTTAATCATCATTTTTCCATTTTCTATTTCATCCTCGCTTCTTCACATTTCAAATCAGCGTATGTCCTTTTGGCTCTCATAATCTGAAAGTGTCTCCAACATAACTCCAGCCAGCATCCCGTCAAATAAAAAATCATCTTTGTTGGCTCGGCACCTCTGGCTCAAAGGGCAAAGGCGCCAGCCACGCACACCTGAGCTGGCGAGTTCAATTCCAGCCCTGGCTGCCAAACAACAATGACGGCTGCAACCAAAAAAAACAAACAAACAAACAAAAAAACATCTTTATTGTTGCCCCAAATTTATATTCGCTGTGCGTTGTATGACACTCGTGAATTTTGTCAGATAACAGAAGGCCCAAAATAATTTCATTTTGTGTCTGTCTACATTAAATCAGTGATTATTAAGTTATCATGGTCACACAAAACCTCCAAATAGCTTATAAACTCGAAAAGCTCTTCCCAAAGGAAAACTTCCACTTAGGGTTTTCCAGGGAGTTTTCCAAGGAAGGCTAATGGTCAAGACAAGTTAAAACTCTCATATAAAATTTCCTTAACTGGCTACAAGAAAATTTCCGACTAATTGGTTGTGCCTTCTATTTTTTTAATAACACTTTTCAATTCAAAACATGATTAAAAAATGTGCATGCTTGTTACACACACACATGCACACACAGCCCTCAAGCTTTTCCCAGAATGCATTTATGAGATCATAGTTCATAAGAGAGGGTTTTTATTATTTATATATTATTTATTTATTTATTTTTGTAGAGACAGAGTCTCACTTTATCACCCTCGGTAGAGTGCCCTGGTGTCACACAGCTCGCAGCAACCTCCAACTCCTGGGCTTAGGCGATTCTCTTGCCTCAACCTCCTGAGTAGCTGGGACTACAGGCACCGGCCAGGATGCCTGGCTACTTTTTTGTTGTAGTTTGGCTGAAGTCAGGCTTGAACCCACCATCCTGGGTATCTGGGGCCGGCACCCTACCCACTGAGCCACAGGCACTGCCCTTTATTTTTATTTTTTTAAATTCTAGCAAGGTTGTAGAATACTGTAACCTGGCTCTTCCAAGAATTTGATCCCACTTCACCACAAATAACTAAATTAATGCTCCAAGTCCAACCACCCCATCCCTAAATAACTGAGGCTTTGCTTCTTTAAGCAAAGCAAAAGCTTTCCTTCTGTTCTATTCTTTGCTTCACTGGGTAAAAACTCAAAGCCATTCTAGCAAATAAACCTTTCTTTTATAAATCCCTAACTTCCTGGATAATCATAATTGATTAATAATTCAATGGCTTATGTACTTTTTTTTTTTTTTTTGCAGTTTTTGGTCAGATCTAGGTTTGAACCCACCACCTCCAGTATATGGGGCCAGCACCCTACTCCTTTGAGCCACAGGCACCACCAGGCTCATGTACTCTTATGATAAGCTAGAGTATGAAAAGAAGACAGAGAATTTGGGGTCCTATTTCAGTAACTGAAATAGGGAACTTTGCTGGTTTTTACCTAGTTAATTTTACATTCTGAGAGAGTTCCTAGAGATACAGGCAGGGTACGGGCTAGGAGAAGGAAGATGGACAGTGTAATTTGAATAAGAAAGATGTACAGTGATACTTTTCCTTTCAAATTACCTGACAATTCAAGAGACAAGGGTTATATATTAAGGAGAGAATGTAGTCCAAGACAGCATATGCATGACTGTGAATGTCTTAGATGAATGGACAGCTTTCTATGCTATAGAAGTTAGATATGCTATTCAAGATAAAAGGTTTGACTGACAGATTAGTATCTGAGAAATACCTGACATATCGGGATCGTCATGCAAATAAGGACAGTCTAGTTCTAAAGTTATTAGCTGTACTTTGGTTGGGGATGGGCCTGTACAAAGAAAATCAAGAGTGCTGAAGAGTTTTACATTGTCACAAAACCCCACAAATTAGAAAAGGTACACTTTCAAAATAACATAAAATAAAATTGAAACAACCAGTAATGACCATTGTTGAAATACATTTATCGCCTGTGAATTATTTTATGAAGTATAAAATCTTCCCAATCTTTTTATAAACTACATATTTGCAGGAATAGTGCATTGTAATGGGAATGGCATTTACATGATACATTAAAAAAAATTAAATATTTAGCAAACATAAATGATAGTCATCTGTAATTCTTTTCCCGTTTTTTGATAATTTCCATCTTGTACGTTTTTTGTGTTGCTTAGCGTATTTCAGCAACCATTTATATTGTTCGCATGAAAAATAGTAATATCTATTCGAAAAGAAATTTACAGATTTAAATTAGTTTCTACTAGAAGGAAAGCACTAGTCCTTAAAGCCTCACCATGTATTCATTTCCTATGTTCTTTCACAACCCTTCCAACACCCTGGATTTTATTCCATGCTTTATAGATTTAAAACCCAAAATGTTTTAGAGGTCCATTAATTTTAGTAAACTATTACCAGCACCAGGGCAGATGAGCTGTTGTGAACACTCTTTTTGAGACTCCGATCCACATTTTACACTCAGAGTAGGCTTGAAGCTTAGTAAATAGAAATTGCTGGGTTCAGTGGAACGGTTCTTATGGAGGGAATTGATGTCTATGTAAACACAGCGTGCACACTTACACAGGAGCCGTTAACCTTCAAACCTTATCCTGCTCCTCCTGAACACAGTCATATACCTGGTGTTATCAAGTGAACTTCAAACGAACCAGTACTTGCAGACTTTGTGGGAAGATCCACCTATGAAAGTATTTATTTGTTTTTTATCGTCTGTGATCTTTTCACCTGCTGTTTCTTTTCCTATCATTCAAGATCTCACAATTACATTCTCCGTTATAGGAAAGTTGCCCCAAAATTAGTGTAGCATTCTATTTTCCTTGTGGAGAAGGCACTAATTTCCCCAGTTATTTCAAATTTCTAGACAATGCAGACCCAAATTACTCTTATTGAAATATGCCAATGAAAATCTAAAGAAATACACTTCATTTTGTATTTTGTTTAATATGTCAGGATGTGATTCATGTTTAGCACGTGTGTCTTTGCTGTCTCCAGTCCTCAGGCCACAGACCATCATGTATTTGTCCCTGGCCTGGTTGGAACTGACCTGCACAGCGCCACCTCCCGTCCCGTGCACCCCACCCATAGAAAAACTGTTTTTCATGAAACCAGTTCCTGGTGCCAAAACGCTTCCAGTCCATGGCTGGTTAGGAACCAGCAGGAGGTGAAAGGCAGGTGAGCAGGGGGAGTGTCATCTGTACTTACAGCAGCTCCTTGTCTACTTGTAGCCTCTCCCCATTCCTCACAGCGCAGGCTGAGATCCACTCCCATCCCTTCCTCCTTCCCTCCCACCGCCCCCCACACCCCCTACTGTGGAAAAATTGTCTTTCATGAAATGGGTCCCTGGTGCCAATAAGGTTGGGGAAAGCTGTGTTTGAAAAAGGGTTTAACGATCAGATAGCAATCTTTGTCATCATCATGGACAGTATGTTTAATCAAGAGATTAGCCAGGAAGTGCTATTCCTCGATTATAAGAGATGAGAGGGTTTATTGTACAATGTTTTTTCAAATGCTCCTATGCCGATTATCTGTTTTTGTAATTTGTGCACATTTATTTTTTCATTTCAAATCGCCTATCCAGAAAAGTTCAACCCATTCCTAGGTTATTGCAGTATACTGACAAGCTGAAATCACCCTGCAAAATGAAAAATATGATCACACACTCAAATGATATTTACAGCTCCTGAATAAAATAGAAAAATACTATCACATGTATCTATGACTACCTTAAACTTCAAAAACTCTCTTCATCATTTGTTTCCTTGTACTTTCTCCTCAACCAACTAAATTGGCCATTCAGTGTACAACGAGGTCAGAAACCTACGTGTCATTCATAAATTTCTCATGTTCACATCCTTGCCTCCAAATAACCAACCTTTAAAGATTGCTTGGCCTTTTTCTTCATACCACTAATCCTCTTCTAGGCTCCTACCTTCTTTTTTATGGTGGATTGTGATAACCTAAATTATCTACAATCTCAAAAACATCCAGACGTGAACAGACGCTTTACTGACAAGGAAACCAGATGGCAAATAAACAAACGAAGTAATGTTTAACAGTATCTACCATGAAATAAATGTCGAAACCAGAATAAGATGTCACTAAGGCTTGGTCATAGGGCTGAATGAAAAGCTACAAGAACACCAAACGCTGATGAAGATACAGAAAAATTGGATCACTCGTGTATTGATGGTGAATATGTTAAATGATGCAGCTACCTTAGAAAACCACATTGGTACATATGCAAATGACAGAGAACCCACAAATTACACTCCTAGCCTTTTATACCTGAAAAATGAAGGCATACATGTGCACAGAAACTTTTGACATAAATGTTTATAATAGCTTTATTTATAATAACTACAACCTGGAGACATTCTGGACTTCTTTCAATGGATGGACAGTTGAACAAGTGGTAGGGCATGCACATTGTAGAATGCCATTCCACAAGAAAGGAAGGAACTATTGATATATATGACTACTTTGATGAATCACTGGAGACTCTTGCTGGTGAAGAAAGGCCAATCACAATAGATTGTGAATCCATTTATATAACATCATTGACATGATGAACTGTTAGAAATAGTTAACAGCTCAGTGCTTAAAAATGGTTAAGAGCCTGAGGGGAGGGAGGAGAAAGATGAGACTCTCACTGTAAGTAACACATTTTACATTTCAAAATGAAATTGACAAGTGTATGTAGTTGTTATTTTCTCTGAGCAATGAAACCAACTGTTTGTCTATTCTCTTCAGAACATTCTACATACTTAAAGTAGAATTAGTTTCTCTCCAAATCTGCTCCGTTTTATTGTTATTTATCACAGGTGAGGGCATTATGATTCACCTCATTTCTCAAGTCAGTTGGTAGAGAGTCATCCTAAGACTGCCCTCCTTTGTCAGTGCCCACATGTGTTTAGTGAGAAGGCCTTGAGGACTGAGTCGCATAAGTGTTTCTTATTTTCACTTTGTCTTCCACATACATCCAGCCAGTCAGCTCTTTAGGTCATCAATAGCCTCTGCTAATAATTTATCTAATTCAGCGCAGCCATTGTCCACACTCCAGACCAATGATTTTGCTGAAGTAGAAACAGTCACATCGTACCTTTCTCTGTCAAAATATTTCCGAGTATTTCCTTCTCTGTGTTCCTTCCACCCTATTAAAAGTGTAAAAAATACTCTATTTTTTAGCTCCACGTGTGATGTCCTTCCTGATTCAGCTCCCACTTTTCTCTCTAGCCTCATATTTCGATTCTTTCTTCTTTCATCTCATGTTCCAGAAAAATAACTGATACGCATACAAGAAGTCAAGCTCGACTCTGTCTTAGTGTTTTTGCATATATGTCTTTCTCATTTCTCTTCCTAGAATGTACTGTCTCTCTCTGCATTTCCTTCACCCTTTAGTCACAATATATTACATGGGTTAATAATTCTCAAAGCAGAAATATACCTCGTGTGGGAAAACTTCCTCTTACCACATCCTACTCTTAAAGTTTTTGTGTTCTCTGGGTGTGTGTGCTTCTAAAACCAGTAATAAAACAAATGTTACAAGAATTAGACATACTAAGGAAATCATAGCTACAAAGTTGATACAGAGGAACAAATACAGAGCCTCTCCTGGTGTTTGCTCTTAGTGAAGGAGGTGTTATCCACGCTCCACTAGCATGCTTAGATTATTTACAGTAACACTTAAATGAAAAAGGTCACATGCAGTCTATTATAGTCCTTTTCTTAACAATGTCAATCATTTTAAGTTAGTAATGGTGTAAAAAACAGTCAGCTTTCAAGAGCAGGGCAAAAAACATTGAAAGGATTTGAATTAAAAATGTTCATTAAAGCGTGTGCTGTAAAAATACGTGGTTTGGATTTCACTTTATGTAATTTGTGAAGAAAATAGAATATAGCTTGGGTAATGCATTTCATAGTAATAACATTATTCATGATAGATGAATAAAACTAGAAAATTTGGTTTATTACTGTGTCTTGTCTGAGTAACGACTAAATGTACTAGTGCTTTCAATTAGTATCATTGCCTTTGCAGAGAGTCAAGTGCAGCCAAATTGCGCAGAGAGGTGAACTGACAATTCATCAATTCATTGGCTCAATTACATCCCCAAAGAACCACTCTGAGTTTCAGATCCAGGGTGGATTATTTACACTGATCAAATAATCAGAGATAAATCTTAGATCTCTGAACATAACTTGGGAATAAATACATACCTGCAAATCAGTTAAAAATTTTACTCTCTCAAACATCCACGTTCCCACCTTCCTAACATAAACAACAAAAGTTCAAGTCACTGTACATTTTTCTTGATGGACACTAAATCTGAGATATTGACATTTAGACAGGTGTTATACTGTCCAATAATATACTTTAGAACTGGAATAAGGGGCCATTAACAATAAGTTTATTTCCAAATTATTTTTGTCTTACTACTTTACTGTTTCCTAAAACACAAGCCTTTCAACATATGTATATAGTTTTCTAAGTAATCAATTAATATTATTAGAATTTAAGTTGAATTCATCAATTAAGAAGAAGATTTTATGATGTATCACAGAAAGTCAGATTTGGTTACAAGAAGTTTTTGTTTTTTGATTGTTTTTTAGAGACAGGGTCTTGTCTGCTGCCCTGGCAGGAATGCAGGGGTGTCATCATAGCTTAGTGTAGCCTCAAACTTCTGGGCTCAGGTGATCCTCCTGTCTTAGTGCCTCAAGTGGCTGGCACTATAGGAGCACACCACTATATCTAGCTAATTGTTTTTTGTTTGTTTGTTTTTAGAAACTTGGTATTGCTATTTTCCCCTGTCTATTCCTGTCCTCAAATAATCCTCCCTCCTTAGCCTTCTAAATTGCTGGGATTATACATGTGAGCAACTGTGCCCCACAAAGAAGAAATTTTCAAGATGAAAATATTTCAGTAAGAAAATTCCAACCTTAGACAGAGAATACCACATATTAGCAATTATTTACTTCTACATTTTTTACTTGCTTTATTATTTTTATTTAACTGCTAATTTATCTGTTTTTTAACACTTTTTAATATTAATAATTCAGGAATGTGTATTATAATCAATGAGTATCATGGTGCCTTTTTCATGTTTAACAAAAGAAATCTAGGATGATTAAAATAAGTTTTGGAATGCGGTTCTGGACTTTGAGCCACAATTAAAAAAAATCTACAAAGGTTTGGAGGTGCAATGTCTAAGAAAGCCTGAGGTGGTGCTAAATTCCCATATTAGAAAAATAAGTATGTGTCTCCTGTACCTTGATTGTACAAGGTTAGTTCCTTAATTAATTGTCAAATGTAAGAATGTAGAAAATATTCCCTTGCCTCTGAATTATCTCTATGAAAATCAAGTGCTGTCTTTCATGCTTTGCCCAGATCTTTTTGATCCCTGTGCTATGGGAATCTGTCCTGTGACTTGTTAGTCAATAGTGAGCTGTACTAACTCTGTATTGCTGGGAGTAATGTGAGTTACAAATAAAACGAAGTGCCTTTTCTAAAAGAAAAACATATTTCCTGATTTTTGTGTGATCATGTTATAGAATTATTTATAGTATCATTTGTTCTACCTTCTTCATTAGGTTATAATTTTTTGAAAACATAGACCGCATGCTTAATTTCATTTGTCTTTCCATGATGATTATCAGTGCTTGATCTTCACAAATACACCACTCTATTTTATTTTTCAGATTGGTCTTACCACACTTGAAAGTGATCTTCTCCATCCCTTTATGTACACACTTTTTTTAGTTCTATCTCTCTGCACTAGAATGTGAGTTCATATAATGCAGGGTGGATTCCAGCAGTCTTTCAATTGTTACCACAGTTCTTGGCTCAAGGAAGGTCCAATATGTGCTGAAAGAATGAATGAACAGAGTTTTGATTATGTAATAATTGCTTATACTTGTACATAATAATTAGCTTGAGCAAAGCCTGGGGAACAAACATGTGTTCTGAAATGCTAGTCCCTGCAAAGTATTAGAAAGAGACCCAGAGAGTGGATCAGTAGACTTGAGTTCACGTATGTTTTTCCCCTGGTCACTCAACTTCAGTGACATGAGAAAAATCACTAACATTCTCAGATACCACATTTCTGAAATAAGCCCATTAATATAATTGCATCTTTTTTGTCTATAACCCTGGAAAATACGTATTTAAAAATATGCTGTTGGCTTATGTAAGTAACTATACTCCGTGGTCACACAGTGGTATGATGTTGATACCCATGCTCACTGAATCTGTTTCTCTCACATTGAGCCTTTTCAGAGTTTTAATGCATGTTAATAAGGAGACATTCTCGGCTCAGTGCCCATAGCACAGTGGTTACGGCACCAGCCACATACACCAAGTGTGGAGGGTTCGAACCCAGCCTGGGCCTGCTAAACAACGACAACTGCAACAAAAAATAGCCAGGCATTGTTTGGGGTACCAGTAGTGCCAGCTACTTGGGAGGCTGAGGCAAGAGAATAGCTTAAGCTCAAGAGTTGGAGATTGCTGTGAGCTGTGACACCACAGCACTTTACCCAGGGTGACATAGTGAGACTGTCTCAAAAATAAATAAATTAATTAATTAATGTAGACATTCTCTCTATGTATAAATCAATTCATGATTATTCTTTACAGGTTTGTAAAGGTAACATACATATATGTAAAAATGTCAGTCACAATTTGAAGTTAAAAAAAATAAATCGATACTCATTTTCTATCCATAGATGGCAGCAGTGTACCAAATCTTACACAAATTAATACCAGAATGTGAAAAAGTTGCCTGTATACAATACCATGTTCTCTTAATAGTACATGAAAATTATTTAAGAGGAACTATAGCAGCAATAGAATATGAACAAAAATATATTTTTTAAATCCTCAGCCTGCCAGTCTCAGTCTTTTATTCAGTGAACTAAAGGTTTCTTCAGTTGGCCCAGCATGGGTGTCTTTGTCATTTTAACTGAATGTCACAATAGATATTGATGAAAACAAAACTCTTTTAAGATAATAGCAATTCAAAACAAGACCAAGAAAATACCCTGTCTTTCGGGTGGCTATTAAAAATGGATTAATACATGAATGCAGTGCTCTTTTATTTGCTTAAAAAATTAAAATGACTAGCAAGTACTTACGTGCAGAAACCCTTTATAAGGAAAGAATAAGGGAAAATTAAAAAAGGAGACTTCCAGATTTAGACACAGAAGACAAAGCAAACCAAGAAAAATGGGCCCATGGGAGACAAGAAAAGCTACAAGATGAGATTGAACCGGATAAAAATACAATAAATCTAAACAATACCTTCCACTGCCTATCAGAGGACAAAACATATTCTGGTCTGCTATTGAATTTTCTGTCTATAAAATTTCCTATCACATGTTGAACCACATTGGTTCATTTTTTTTCTTCTTTAAATTGAGAGTTCATGATGAATACTTTGGAAAATTATAATTATGTTAAGAAGGTACTTGTAAAAGAAATTTATTTCCATTTTAAGTCATAAGAAATATAGGAGCAGTGGGAAATTCTTCTACCATGCAATATTTAAAATCTGAAAATAATTTCTTGGTATTGAAATTAGCACTTAGATCAAGGGATTTAGAAAGAAGCAACTTTTTTGCAGTTTTTGGCCGGGGCCCGATTTGAACCTGACACCTTCAGTATGTGGAGCCAGAGCCCTACTCCTTTGAGCCACAGGTGCCACCAGTCAAAAAAAAATTTTTTTTAAATAAAATAGAGGGATGGGCGGCTCCTGTGGCTCAGCGAGCAGGGCGCCGGCCCCATATACCGAAGGTGGCGGGTTCAAGCCCGGCCTCGGCTGAACTGCAAAACAAAAAAATAGCCGGGCGCTGTGGCGGGCGCCTGTAGTCCCAGCTACTAGGG
>CAUYON010085555.1:0-20345 GCA_963573935.1 Arctocebus calabarensis | reverse complement strand
AGGGGGGAGCAGGTTGGTTAGATGGGGGTGGGGAGGGGGGAGCAGGTGGGTGGTTAGATGGGGGTGGGGAGGGGGGAGCAGGTTGGTTAGATGGGGGTGGGGAGGGGGGAGCAGGTGGGTGGTTAGACAGGGGTGGGGAGGTGGGGGGCAGGTGGGGTTAGATGGGGCCCGACTGGTGGGTTTGCATCTTCAGGTGGGAGTGCTCCCTCTGTAGCTGCCGGCTCCGGCTCTCATGTGTCGTGCCCCAGGCCCCGAGGTATCCGGCTCCCCTCCTGCCAGGGTGCTGCTGTCGGCTGATGGCTCAGGTGGTTTCAGCCTCAGCCTTTCCAGCAGCCTTCCTGTCCTTCCACTGATGATTACTGCTTCAATCCATGATCCCCTCAGAAATTGCTAAATGTAGACTTCATGATCCTACCCTTTCTTTTGAGTCTATTAGCTGGAATGCCTCAGAGAACTTTCCTCATCAATTGTTTGATTATGTTAAAAGGCAGTTCACTCAGGAAAAGGCAGGGAAGCCGTTTTGTTCCTTGACCTGGCAGTGTCTGGAGTGACCTTGCCGGGAGGTCTGTGTGTGTCTGTGCCGGCCAGTCACTGGGCTCACATTGTCCCATCACAGGCAGGGAGTCCCTATTGGTCAGCAATTTAGAGAACATGAATTCATGTGTTCCTCTGCCTTGTGGTAATGAGATCCAGGCAAATTTATGTTTTCTATTAAAACACCAGAACTAGTGGAGCAAAGTTGTTAGAGTTTTTGTTATTGATAAAAAGTGAAACAAGTATGAACAGCTCCTGGCTCCATCTTCACTGTCTATTTCTTTTTCAGGACAGTTTTCTTTGCCAATAGACAAGAGGCAGCTGTATGAGTTTGATATCAAAGTTCCGCTGCTGGTACGAGGGCCTGGGATCAGACCGAACCAGACAAGCAAGGTGGGTGCCTGATTGGGCCGGCTGTGCACAGGTGGGCGCTGGCCTGAGGAGAGGAGGCTGGTCCGGCTTCTGTCCTGTGAGGAAGAAGGCTGGCCAGTGTGCAACCTTGGTGTGTGAACTTGTCAGTGTATTAGCTCGTCAGCGTGCGACTTTGTCAGTTGTGACCTTGTAGGTGTGCGACTTTGTCAGTGTGTAGATGAGCCTTGGAAACAGTGACTCCTCTTTTTTTTATCTCCCTCCACCCTGTTAGCTGTATTCTCTCCTCTTATGCATGTGTCACACCAGCCCGCCTGGCTTTCTTCATCTTTTAAAAACCTGGGCCTTCACTTTGTCCTGAGCAGCGACTCTCAGCAAAGGCTGCTTATCAAAGTCTCCCTTTGAAATAGCAAAGAAGAAAAATGGGACACAAAGATTCTGATTGACTTGCTTGGTCTGGAAGAGGGCCTTGGCCCCTGCCTTTTTCTTTTTTTCAGTTTCCAGAAGATTCTGAGAGGCTCGGTTTGGGCCACTGTCCTGTGCAGCAGAGCTCCTGGCTGAGCTGCATGTGGTCCCTGGGCCTTGTTGAAGGGGGGATTGGGGTTCTCCGTTGAGCCCAGCTTACCAGTGATGCCTGCTGCTGGCCTGGCCTTGCCCTGAGGGTTGGACTATCCCCACGCAGGGTCCTTTCTTACTAAAGCTGTGTTGCTTTCCTGGTTCTCTCCCTCAGAGCTATCACAACGCACACTCGGCCATCATGTCTGCTTTTGGTTCCGATGTCCTTTTCCGAAATTAGCACTGAGCACTGAGGCTCAAAACACAATCCCCCAGGGCACAGGAGGTCAGAGGTGGAGGTGCTGCTAGTGTCCTTCCTGGGGTCACAGTTCCATTCCCAGCTCTGTGAGACCAAAGAAAATGAGTAAATTTGTAATTTAAGCTAAGAGTGCAAAGAGGGGTCTCCCCTTTGAGAAGTCACTTTTGACACACCCACTAGGTGTTCCACCCCTCCTAGGTGTTCCCAGCTGGCCTCAGGCTTGTCACAGTGTGCCGAATTTATCTTCTTTACTGTAGGATGTCCTAGAAGAAGGAACTGTCTAAACCGAGACACTTGGCCCCTAATATAGATAGGCATATCCATGTTGGCTGAATGGCTTTTGCCAAAGCCACATAGTAAGTGGCAGAAAAGGAAATTAATGGGGTTTCCTCTCAGAATCAGTGCTCTCACACTGCTATGCTAGCAGATGAGTCTGAGAAGCGTGCGGCACCTGGCGCTCTTCTGGCAAGGGGAGCAGAAACGCTGCAGACTGACCATGTGCTGGCAGCACGGCCATCTCAGGGCCAGCTTCCTGAGTGAGTGGCGCAGGGCTACGAGTTGGGCACGAGCTGAGCTGTCAGCAGCCTGACGCCAGCGCAGCACCTGGGTCCCTGGCCACTGGGAGAGCAGAGGCAGGCAGGGCCTGTGGGCCCAGGACCAGCTGCAGAGGTTTCCTCCTCTGGCTAGAAATTAACCCAGCTTTAGGTTCGGAGGCAGAAGTTCTGCAGAAGGGGTTCTAGAAAGACACACGGGTCCAGGGGTGATAGGACTAAAGCGGGAGTCAGAGCAGTCCTCGCTGTCCTCAGTTTCCCTGACTGGGAAGCCGGAGAGAGACAGACTGGCGGACGCTCCTCTGGGGCTCTGCTGGCTCATGCAGTCGCTGCGCCTTGTTGCTAGACGGGTTTGGGGAGCTTCCTGGTGTGTCCGTGAGCCACATGAATTCTTTAACACCACGGCTGGAGTATCTGGAGACCTGATAGTTCTGAGAGCCCATTGCCAGCTTGTTCCTTTCACTGACTGCGCAGCACTGTCATGTGTCCAGAGCTGAAAGGAGCCAGTGCAGCGTGCTATGACTTTGAGTCAAGCCAGTTTGGGGGGGGGGGGGTGCGTCCAGGAGCTTTTACTGAGTCAGAATATCCATATTTGGGTCTTCTCAAAGCCTTTTCTGTTACAATCTGTAATAAAAGCAATACCCTGAAACTTTAATGTTTCTAGAAGTTAATACAGTAGTGGTAGAATCCGTTCTGACTCTTGGTTATATGAAAACCAGAGGTTGGTGTAATTCTCTCCTTAATTCTTTACTTACGCTCAGTGGTCCACAAGAAGCCTCCCATCTCCTGATACACTCTATGTTGTACGAGACGCTCTGCTTCATAGTCAAATAAAACTCTAGAAGAGGAAAGAATTCATCCCTCATTTCTAGAGAAGATGTGATAATTACAGGTCTCTGGGAAGAAACAGTCCGGGGCTGAGGTGCTCACAGTCCTGACTCACTCTGGAGCCTGCAGACCCCTCCCTCCTTAGAGCAAACCACCTTTAGAAAGGGACCCCTGCACAGCTCGGGCTTCTGCGGACTTAGTTATCTTAGTCTTAAAAACCGTGAGGATTAACTGTTAGACTTAGTTATTTTAGACTTTGCTCTTGAGTCCAAAGTCTGGCTCTGTGGACTTTGTTATTTTAGTATTTCCCCTGTATGTGTTGGGGTCTCAGGGTCTGGTCCCGGGCTCAGGCAATCCTGCCTCTCCACCGGCACGGCAACACGCCCGGCCCTCTTGCTTATAAATCTGCCCTGGACATGTCCGTTCCATCAACTGCCTCAGTTAATCCGTGCCATGGGCATGAAGACGTGTGGTCACACTTCAGGGCTGGGCGTGCCTGGTGTCCTGATAATTCTGGAGGCCGTGTCTCCCCTTTCTCTCCTTTCCTGTCACCATCTCTCCAGTTGTCACTCACCCTTGATGACTATTCCAAGCTGCTCGGTTGGCCCAGGGGGCTTAGAACCAGGATGGCTGTCTGTGGGTATAATCCCTGGAGACAGCTTCTGTGTTTCTTTTCTCCTCAGTAATACATGGATTTCCTTTCCCCTGAATTGTCTGCCTCTGAATGGTAATTTCTGACACTGCAGAGGCAGTGCTATGGGACTTAGCAGTATATGTGTTGCTCCGCCCTCCAGGAGCTGTCCTGTGGGGGACACCTGGTCTCGAGCGCACTGCCTAGAAGGTGTTAACTTGCTTTTGTACCTGTACTTCTGGCTTTTTTTAATTAAAAAAGACAAGGTTAGTTGATATCAGTCTCTGTATTTGTTAACATCTCTGGCCTTCCTAAGATGATCTAAGTTTTACCACCAATTTTAAAGACTAAATTGGGGGAAATACTGTATCCTTACAGTATGACGAGGAGCACATGAGAACAGACATGAAGGTCCCGGCACAGAGCAGGTGGTCAGGAAACCTTGCTCCGAGGTCTCCTGTCTCCCGTTTCCCTGATGGATTATCTGTTAACTCTAAGGGTCCTCTTGCCTGGACAAGTGACTCGGAGGCCCATGCTGTCCCCTGCAGTAGCTACCAGCTGCTGTGGCTGCTGAGAAATGCAGGTATTCCAAACTGGTATCAATCATAGTGATGAAATACCAGGTTTCAAAGACTTGGTTCAAGAAAAAGCAAAATTTGACTATTTTTTTTTTTTTTTTTTTTTGTACAGACAGAGTCTCACTTTATCACCCTCAGTAGAGTACTGTGGCCTCACAGCTCACAGCAACCTCCAGCTCTTGGGCTTAGGCAATTCTCTTGCCTCAGCCTCCCGAGTAGCTGGGACTACAGGCGCCCACCACAATGCCCGGCTATTTGATTAATTTTTTATGTTTACATGTTGAAGTATTAATATCCAAATACATTGACACATTGGGTTAAATATATACAATGAATCTTACCTATTTTTTAATGTGGTTATTAGGCAATTTTAAATTCTATATGGCCCTTTTTGTATTCTGTTGGATTGTGCTGCTGGAGACCTGTAGAGGCATTGCATACAGAAAGAAAATGAAGTAAGTCAAGGTGTAAGTCCTCGACAGTGTCTTTAATTTCTAGAACTTTTTAAAAATCTAATTAGTGTTATGCTCTTTAAGGAAACTTTATTTTATTTTTTGGGAGATAGCAGCTCTCTCTTGCCACCATGCCTAGCTAATTTTTGGGTCTTGCTCTTGCTCATGCTGGTTTTTTTAGTTTTTTTTTTTAGAGACAGAGTCTCACTTTGTCACAGTGCTGTGGCATCACAGCTCACAGCAACCTCCACCTCTTTGGCTTAGGTGATTCTCTTTCCTGAGCCTCCCAAGTAGCTGGGACTACAGGCGCCCACTACAACACCCAGCTATTTTTTTTATAGCAGTTTGGCCAGGGCCAGGTTTGAACCCGCTACCCATCTCAGTATATGGGGCTGGCGCCCTACTCACTGAGCCACAGGCACCACCCCTCAGGCTGGTTTTGAACTCCTGGCCTCATGCAGTCCTCCCATTTCCTACCAGAGTGCTGGGATTATAGGCATGAGCCACCGTGCCCACCCCAAGGAAACTTTTATCCATGCCTTGTTTGATTATGTTTTCTGGAGCCTTCATGGCCTATTGCAAACTTTCTTTGCTAGTGCTGTCACTTTGAGAAACCATAAAACTGGCTGATTATCCTCACTGTTGGCAAGCATTCAACCTTTGGGACTTTCAAAAATGTTACTACACTTGACGTCAAATTTAATGAATTTGTAATCGAGTTGGATGACACATTGTAGAAAATAATTAGGGCACTATTTCTTAGAATTAATAACAAATTCAAAGCAATCCAAAAGGAGTTTTTAAAAAACATTTTGATCAGGCAGTGTGTGTGGCTCAGTGAGTAGGGCGCCAGCCCCATATACCAAGGGTGGAGGGTTTGGACCCAGCCCCGGCCAAACTGCAACAAAAACAAAAATAGCCGGGTGTTGTGGCAGGCACCCACAAGCTGGACCTGTAGTCCCAGCTACCCGGGAGGCTATGGCAAGAGAATCGTCTTAAGCCCAAGAGCTGAAAGTTGCTGTGAGCTGTGATGCTATGGCACTCTACCGAGGGCAACAAAGTGAGACTCTGTCACTTAAAAAAAAAAAAAAAAAGAGGTTTTCATTGATAACAGTATGGGTGGAATAAATCTGTAACTTCCCAGAAGACTATAAGCTTTAAGTTATTCTAGTTATGTTTGAATATGTGAATCAGTGAGACCAGCGTGAGTATGGGCAGCAAGAAGGTGACAGGCGACGGTGACTCTGTCTGTGTTGTGGACGGGGAAGAGGCCGCAGCAGAGCCCAGGCCAGCTGTGCCAGACCGCCTTTCCTCATCTCCGCAGATGCTCGTGGCCAACATTGACTTGGGTCCCACCATTCTGGACATCGCTGGCTACAGCCTGAATAAGACTCAGATGGACGGGATGTCCCTGCTGCCTCTCCTGGTGAGTACAAAACCCTCAGTCAGGCCTGAGCCAGGGTCCAGATAAGTTCTGGGGGGTGTGAAGACTTAAAAATTAAATCTTAAATGATACAATTTTAAAATTGGGGGGCAGAGAATAGAATTTTCTCTGATCTTGGGTGGGAAGAACTTTTCTAAAAGAAAAGATTGGACCGTATATGAAGTTTGATTCTCTTTCCTTCCTCCTCCCCGACCTCAGAACACTCACAGTAAGTAAAGACAGACACAAATTGGGATATTTGCATCTTAAGTAAAAAAGGGAAACTAATCCTAATATGAGTTTTTAGCAAAGATTGATATCCCAGTAGAAAAATAGGGTCCCTGATCAAGTAGTCAACTCACAGAAGAATTAAAGATGGCCAAAGTAAATGCAAAAACTTAATTCAGTGCTAATCTAAGAGGTAGTTACCAGAAGGAGACCTCTATCATCTGTGAACTGGCAGAAATTTAAAAGATTAATACCTAGTGTCTGCGTAAGTCTGAGAAATTGGAAATTACCCTTATATTTTTCACAAAAATATGATCAGGTGGCCAGTTTAACAATACATACCACTTCTTGTACACACATCTAGCAAGCCGCCTAAAAACAGAGGTATGTGTATTAAGAGGCAGAAACAGAAAACCTCAACTTCCAGGAGGGGATCGATTGAACAGTGGGGAAATTAAACAGCAGGTGCCCAGTGACTTGGGAAGGGGACGGGACGCTCAGGCAGCCCCTCTCCCTGTTCAGAGCGTTTGAACGTCTCAGCACAGAGAAGCTTGGAAGGACCAGCTCAGAGTGTCAGCGTTGGTGGGGACCTTGGTCGGTGGTGTGTCTGTGACGTGTGGCCTCTGAACTTCATGCCCTGGTGTGCCTGCTGGCCCCTGTGACTTGGGGAGCCAGCGTCCTGCTCTCCCTCTGTGGAGGCTCCGTCAGTGCTGTGCCCACAGACCCGTCTCTCCCTACTCTGACGAAATGTATCAGTCTGTCTGAGAAAGTCCTACGATTCAGTCTTCACATGGACACACCTTGCTCCTCACTGTTTTTGAGGGAATCCTAGTTACCTCTCTTCCATGTAAACTTACAATCCACTTTTCAGATTAGCTGGGAAATGTTGGCTTTTGGTCAGAATCACATTTAATCTGTAGCACAGTCAGGGGAAAATTTTCATCTTTTAACTTTCTTCATACAGGCTTTACATTGTGTGCCTTATTGTGCTTATTTCTAGTTAGAAAAGAAAAACGTGAGTCACTCTAAGGGTAAAAATCATTACACTGCATAATTTCTCTGCATCATCCTGAAAGCACCACATAGGACTTGGCTCATGTCTGGTTTGGGGGTGCTGTTGTGGTGAAGTACTAGTAACCTATGGACAGTTAAATAGCTCCGTGTGGCTGTTTATCTAACTTACCTAATACAAAGTGCACTGCGGTTCCTCAGCTGCACTGGCCCCACGCATGCTCGGTAGCCTGCGTGCTGAGCAGGGCAGGTAAGAACTCTTCAGTCAGGAAGGCCGGCTGGGCCAGCAGCTGGCGAACCACACCTGACTTGGTAAATGAAGTCACGTTAGCGTGGCCAACTCACCCACTCCCGCGATGCCCACAGTGGCTTTCCTGCCGCACAACAGCAGGGCTGAGATGTGAGACAGACCGTATGGCCACAGGCCTGAATATTTACCCTCTAGCCTTTTATAGAAACTCCTGCTAACTACAGGTCCCAAACATGGTCACACATTAGTCACTCAGGAAACCGAAATGCTAATGCCCGGGTCCCACCCCTAGAGGTTCTGACTTAATGGCATAAAATGGAGCCTGGCCTATTTTGAACTGCCCTGGTGGTTTAACATGCAGCAGAGCTCAGAACCAGCATCTGGACTTCCCTGGACAGTCCGGCACTCGAGGAGGGGCTGGAGTTCACTCAGGTCTGATGGATGAATCGCACGGCAGGGGGTGGTGGCAGGGGTTCTAGAGGCTCCTGTGGCGCCTCGTGATTTCTGAGACCGCCAGGGGCCGGGACTGCGCAGGCCCCTCATGGGACAGCAGTTGGGACGTGTTCCCCTCTCAGACTCCCTCTCCCGGGGGCTGGGCCAGGTTAAGTGTGCGTTGGAGGCAGGGTTCTCCAGCTCGCACTCACCTGAAACGATGTGGGACTCACTGCAGCCCAGGCCGCTCCCCCCACACCCTGTGGGAGCTCAGAACCTGCATCTGTGACGAGCCCCGAGGGTGCTGGCCGTGCCTGTCTGCAGAGCTGCACTTTAGATCTGTGTGTGTCACGGACCAAGGTCAGCGAGGCCAGAGCAGGGCTTGAGATGGTGCGTCCCGGGCACACTATCAACAGGTGTGAACATGAAGGCCGCACGCCATTTAAGGGCCCCTTCTCACTTCGTCTGGTTGTCTCTCCTATCTCCCCTCCACCTCCAGCATGTGCTGCTGGGCTGAATTTTCTGAAATACAGCCTTGACCGTAGTCCTTCTCTGCCTGGGGTCTCCCACTGCTACGCCTTATGAACGGACGTGCAGCCTGGTGTTAAAAGGGCCTTTTCCATATGGTTGCCAGTGGCCTGTGCCCTAACTGCACGGCTGCTTCTTGTGAAAGCTGCATTGCAAGAAGCCGCCTAACATTCTGCTTCCAATCTGCTTTAATGGTGGTTATTTCCCTGAAGTTATTTTTTCAGAGACAAAGCCTTGCTCTCTCACATAATGTGGAGTTGCAGTGGCACAGTCATAGCTCGCTTCAACCTCCAATTCCTGAGCTCAAGTGATCCTCCAACCTCAGCCTCCGGAGTAGCTGGACTATAGGCAAGCCCTGGCACACCTGGCTAACATTTTTTGTCTTTTGCCAAGATGGGAGGTGGTTCACTGTGTGGTGAAGGCTGGTCTCGGCCTCTTGGCCTCAAGTGATCTGCCCACGTCAGCCTCCCCAAGTGCTGGGGTTACAGGTGTGAGCCACTGTACCTGGTCCCATGTTCTTTGATCCCAACCTTGATCTTTCTCCTGGATTCTCCCTCTTGCAGCATTTGAGGTGAGGTTCCCATTTCAAATGCTGCTGCTTCCCCCCGTCAGTAATGAGCTGATGCCCGCGTCGTGCCAGCCTTCTGACTGCTGGGTGGCTCTGAGCCTGTTGGAATCCTTAGCACAGCAGCCCTGTTTGATATATCTTTATTGTCCTGTGTGTTGGGTTATAAGGTCCTTAGAACAGTCCTACACAGGACACAGGACTGTGCTGTTGACTCTAATCCTGACTCCATTGTGACTCGACCTTGAGCTGTGGCTGATTCATGCTCAGATGCTCTGTCAGCTTCCCTTCCTGACCTGCCTCACAGAGGCACGTGAACACCATGTGCAGTGGTCGGTGGCCTTACATGCACCCTACCATGTCATTCCCTACACTGGACGGATAGTCCGCTTGGTCCCTGCAGGAGGGCAGGAAAGCAGATGTGCCTCACACAAGCTTCCTTTGCTCTTGTCCTCAGAGAGGTGCCAGTAATGTGACCTGGAGGTCAGACGTCCTGGTGGAGTACCAAGGGGAAGGCCGCAATGTCACCGACCCAACATGCCCTGCCCTGAGTCCTGGTGTCTCTGTGAGTACCTGCTGGGCTTGCCTCACACACCACCTCACTGACAGCACAGAGAGGCACTGCTTCAATTTGAGTCCTCTGTCCCTTTACTGGGAGGTTAGTAGATGGACCCTGGACATGCTGCTGACCTGCAGTCTGAACATCGCCTTCCCTTCGTGTCTGCGTGGCGTATCTGCCCGTGTCCTCACCTCCCAGTCTTGCCTGTCTGCCTAATCCTCCCATTTTTTATTAGGGATATCACAGGGCTTCCGAGAAGTAGGGTCCCACCTGTTACAGTGCCATCTTGAGTGCTGTGTATTAGTGGCCGCCGGGCAGGCCACGACGGTGCTCACAGCCACGTCAGCCTCACTTGGAGAGTCACTTCCAAGTGGAAGCAGAACACCAGGGTGTTAAGACACAGTAAAGAGCCAACCGAGAGGAGCATAACAGATGTATGGGCGATAAGAAGAAATGCCTTGAGTTTGGTCCGATCTGGTCGTAAGAACGTCCATAAATAACTCACCTGCCATCCATTCCACAGAGTTCACGTCAGCCTTTCACGAGGACCATTCCTTATCCTTAGAAACGACTCATTTGGGTACTGGTCTGTTGCCAGCCCGTACCTTTCCCCAGTGCTCAGCAGTCCTCAGCAGTGCAGCAGGCGAGGGTGGCACCACGCTGCCAGGGAGCGAGCTCACACGGCCTGTTCAGCTGAGCCTCGGGAAGAGCAGGCTCCGCTTCTCTGTGGAACTGAATGTCTGGCAAGAGCCGCATCAGGGGCTCTGCAGGCAGTGGGGTCTGTCCCTGGAGACTGTCCTCAGGTGACTCTGTGACTGCCCCACAGCAATGTTTCCCGGACTGCGTGTGTGAAGACGCTTACAACAACACCTACGCCTGTGTGAGGACGGTGTCAGCAGCGTGGGACTTACAGTACTGCGAGTTTGATGACCAGGAGGTAAGGGGACGCGTGGGGACCTCCCCCACCCTTGGTGTGTTGCCCTTCTGTGTGCGTGGGACTCAGTGGCGTCGGAGCCATCCGAGGGCCAGGGCGCTCCCAGGAAGAAGTGCGTCTACCCTGTCCTTCAGCCTAGGTGTCCCATAGTAACTATGAGGCCGAGCTTAGCTCACTTGGCCGTGATTTTTCTGAATGAGGTTTTCCCCACTCCTGCCACCACCCAGACACTCTGCCTTTATTTTTTATTTTATTTATTTACTTATTTGTGAGACCATCTCGCTGTTTCCCAGACTGGAGTGCAGTGATGTGATCACACTCACTGCACACCCCAGCTCTCAGGCTTAGGCACGGCGATTCTCCTCCACCTCCAGGGTAGGTAGGACTGCATGTGTGCACTGCCGTGACTGGCTCAGTTTCTTGTTTTTTTCATACAGATCTGGTCTCCTTGTGTTGTCTAGACAAGTTTTGAACTCCTAGCCTCAAGGGATCCTCTCACCTTATCCTCCCTAAGTGCTGGGATTATAGGCTTGAGCCTCCATGCCCAGTGGAAACACAAATTTAAAAAAAAAAAAAATTTATATGTATAGGTTCTTCTCTCTTTTTTTTTATTATTTGGAATTCATTGAGGGTACAAAGAATTAGGTGACGTGACGATTGCATTTGTTAAAGTCCCTATTATAATTGTGTCCCTCCCCCAAGAGGTGTGCCATACACCGTGACTCCCATCCCCCTCTCCTCCCCCTCCCCTCAAAACAGAAATTTTTGAGACAGTCTTACTTCATTGCCTGAGCAGTGACATCATCATAACTCACAGCAACCTTCATTTCTTGGGCTCAAGTGATCCTCCTCCCTCAGCTTCACGAGTAACCAGGATTATAGGCACCACTTTATAATCGGCTGATTTTTGTGTTTTTTGAAGAGACAGGGTCTCATTGTGTTTCTCAGGCTGGTCTCAAACTCCTGGGCTCAGCTGACCCTCCTGCCTCAGCCTCCCACAGTGCTGGAATTACAGGAGTGAGCCACTGCACTGATCCAAATGCACACTTGAAGTACACAGTTCACGTTTTCAGAAGGGGCTCACACCTGGTCCACTTCCCCGTAGTTAGCTGAGGCAACAGTGAAGCCCCTCAGGTCTGTGGACGGGAGCCAAGTTGGAGCTTCACCTAGAAAGCTCAAAGTGCTGACTTAACACAGAAACCTGTTCCCTCCTCAGCATAACCCAGCGCTGCTCAGATTAGAATGGGGTCAAAGGTCAAGGACGCCATCCCTGGAGGCAGATGGGTTTTGGCCAACACACAAGTAAATGTTACTGTGTCCCACGGACCTTGGCCCTTGAAGTTGGTGTGTGTGGCAGTGTGCGCCTACCCGCCCTCCTGGCAGCCTCGTCGGGCCTTAGCTGGGGCTCTGCTGTGTTCTCAGAAGCTGAGCCGCTTGCCCTTCCTGTCTGCAGCTTGTAAGCACTTTGGGCAAGAAGCAAGACAGCCTCCCTCACCCCAGGTGCTGGTTCGCCCCCATATTGTCTGTCGGTTTGATAACTACTTCGTAAGTTGGAGCCATTAAAGGCAGAATGTACCTTCCATGCCCCTCATCTACCTTTGGCTGCAGTTCTGAGAAGAGCATTCCGATTAGGGGGTGGGGCACTGGTACCTGATGCGTCTAACGTTGGAAATAACAACTAGTATGTGGCCTTCCCAGGGGTGGTATATATCTGAGACTGCTTTCCAAAACTGAAAGGCTTGCATTTGTACCAGGATTAGAGTCTTTTCATACCTGTTCTCACTGGAATCTCGTAATTCTAAGGCAGAAATAAGCCTAAGTTGTTACCCCTCTCACTTCAGTAACCTCATCACTGAGTCTTGTTTCTGAGACGTGCCATCATGGGTCCTGCCCTCTGCCCCGACCTCTCAGCCCAGAGGGAGTCAGTCTCCTGTGCCCTCCCGACGCTGCTGGAGGGCTCTCCAGTGTGCGGCTGGGGCCTTGGTTTTACCTGCCTGGGAGCAGGCAGATCCTCTATATCAGGAATATTTCTTTAAATATAACCCTTGCTCTTCCCTTTTCTCCAGGTGTTTGTAGAAGTCTATAATCTGACTGCAGACCCAGACCAAATCACTAACATTGCTAAGAGTATAGACCCAGAGCTTTTAGGAAAGATGAACTACCGACTAATGATGCTACAGTCCTGCTCTGGGCCAACCTGTCGCACGCCAGGGGTGTTTGACCCGGGGTAAGTTTCCTTCATTTCGTTACTCCGAAACTCCAATTAACGAAATGCAAATTTAATATATTAAGAGACAACAATGAAAATCAGAGGAGTAAACTCAGTGGTGGAGATATATAAACCCACTACAGTGTGTGGGGGTGTGAAGGATGTCTGTCACCTGCTAAGTCACATCCGTCCCCCACCACTGTCTCTCTGAGACGGTGAGGACTCTGCAGTGACACAGGCGTCAGACGCCAGGCACTGGAACTGCCTGTGGTGGGAAGCCTGGCATACATTTTTTTCTTGAAAATTTAAAGTTAAAAATCAAACTTTCCCTGGGAAGGATTACCTCTATTCTTATACTCTGATGGTAGGAGAAAAAGAAAAGTGATGTCCTAAGTTGACAGAAAGTTCTAACTTAACTGTTTAGCCATCATCTTGTTAAGTCTTATGTTCAGTCCAAATTAGAGACAAACAAATGTGAATGAGTTAGAGAAACTGGATTATAAACTATTAATAATGTCACATTTTTAATAGTGAATATAAAGCCAAAGAGACGTGGGTACCAGTAGACTGGACCCAGACGGCAGCGTAGAGACGGCATGCAGCATCGTTTGCATCACTGGCACGGGGTGCCTGGTTTATCTGGATGAGCCTGCTGTGCTCTGGCCTTCCCTCCAGGCATCAGTGGGATAGATCCTAACTTGGGGTCAGTTACTTGAAATAGGAAGTTCAGTTTCTAAAATAGAAGCACAAGGCTTCCAGTTGACAGGTACGGATTTTGTAGTTTCTAGCACCTACTTAGCTCAGAATGTTTTATCAAGTCAAATTAATTTAGATGTGTGTTGGTTAGGGCTTTTTAACCACCTACTCTCTGGCTGACTATGAGCACTTAATTTCCACATCTAACTAAATCTTAATTGGAGGGGCAGGGGCCTTGGACCTCTGGGATTGTACTGTGTGGCCAGGGAGTCGCTGACCACCCCACTGCCAGGACATGGGCCTGCCGTGCCCACACCTACTGGCTAGAAGGACGAGTCATACAATCTCCATGGAGCTCTAAGTTGGGATTGTGGTTTGCCCAGAGGTCACCCTGTAAGGCTGTGGTCCCCAATCCCCAGCTGCACAGGGTCACCACAGAGCTGTGCCTCCTGTGCCCTGCTCTCCCACCCTCCGACCCCCATCCCGTGAAACCAGGATTGGTGCCAAAAAGGTTGGGGACCACTGTTCTGAGGATCACACTGTGTGTAGTGCTCTATTTCCCAAGCAAGTTTGGCTTTTGAACTAAATTGCTCACATTGGAGAAGCCGATAGCTGAGGTTCTAGGTGCTGGCTCAGCTGATAGCCTGAGCTGTTTAAATTCTACCTGACTTTCCTCAACCCTGATGATTCTTTGCTTTGGGCCTCTGGCATCCTTCAAACTGGGGCCAGCAGGCTAGACCCTTTGGGGGCGCACCACACATCCATTTACGTGTGGTCTGTGTCTGCTTTTGTGCTTCAACAGTAAAGGTGAACGTTTGGGGCAGGGACTGCCTGGCCCACAATCCCTACCGTATTACCACTGCTCCGAAGTTCGGGCCTCTCATCCTCAGGGGCATCCCAGGCCCGCAGTGGATGGCTGCAGCCTGCAGGGGGCAGTGAGGAGACTGCCATCGACGGCCTCCTCCAGTCCAGAGCCTCTTCCATCTTAACTCGGCACTTCTTACACACTGGCCCTAACTTTAGCAGTGTGAGGTGTGACGGCAAAACGATTGTAGCATAAGTTTCTTTTCCTCCTCAATTTCACAGATAATTTGTTAATTTGTTGCTGCCATAGAGCTTAGCAACCTCAGCCAAGATTTCTTTCTTCCCTTACGAGAGCTTTCACTTTTGTACCTAAAGGAGGCACCTTACAGCCTCTCCAAGGCCTGTCCAAATGGCCAGCATCACTACCCGTGAGCTTCGGAACCATTAAGTAAATAAAGGCGGCTTGAGCGTAGCCGATCGCCTCTACCTTCAGAAAGGCTCAAACCTGCCCTCTGATGCCTGCAGCTGACCGGGCCTCGGCCGGGCTCTAACCACACGCTCTGCCGGCTCTCGGCAGGGACGGCCCCACTTGCCCCCACCTCCTGGGTGTCCGTTCGTGTCCCAGCCCAAGGCCTTGCCCCTGGGATGCGCATCTGTGCCCCTGCGGAAGTGGGGGGTAACGTGACGTCCTCTTCCCCCAGGTACAGGTTTGACCCTCGCCTCATGTTCAGCAGTCGTGACAGTGTCAGCACACGAAGGTTTCCGAAACACCTCCTGTAGCGACCGAGCCCAGCCTCGCGGTGGGACCCTGCGTGTCTCCTGATGACGTGACCGTAGTAGGCACCTGTGGCTGGTCTTCAGGACCATGCCTGGAAGAGTTTCCAGACTGGCTTTTTTAAGTACTGTTAGAAAAAGCTCTCCGACCAGCTGACCCTGTGCAGTGCGTTCAACTGTGAACTCGGCCCCGCGCGTCAGGAGTGGCTGTCCTGGTCTTGGCCTTGAGGGCGTCTGTTTTCTCCATATCCCTCTGTCCTGGTACCCCAGTTCTTGATTATTCCTCAGTGGTCAGACTCTGAATTTGTAAATCCATTCAGATAAATGGCAATACTCTAGGGCAGAACAAAACACACATACAAAAAAACACACCCCCTTTTGGTATCTAGCTTGACCTGCATAGCGTTTCTGATTGAGCACATCACTATCAAAAATACTAACATCACAAGGCCTAAAGAGTAATCATTAGAGCTTGAATCATCGACGTAAGCGCAGGCACCATCTGTTCTAAATAAATAGGGACCCGTCACGGCAGCAATGAAACATCAGCCGCGCTTGGTTCCTTTCTGAGAATTCAAGGTTGGTGCTGCACTTACCAAGTGAGCAGTGGGACCCGCTGACGGTGACCACCATCCACGCTCCCACTGCCACTCTAGGAAACTGAGGTGGCGGCTCTGCTCTTGAGACTTTCTCCTCAGCTGAAAAGTAGGTGGCTTAGGAAGACTCGTAGGGAGAACTGCCCAGGGCTGGGTGTCCTGAGGGCTTTAGGCTTGAAGGTCTGTCCCTGGGCAGAGGTAGCTGGTGCACGCCCAGCAGGGAGCCGGGTCTGGCCGTGCAGCCGCTCGGACTCCACGTGCGTCCTTGTGTCCTGGTCTTCAGGTCGTGAACCTTCTTCCACTCACATGTCAGCTGCTTTACCCACCACCTTCTGCCCTAGAGTTAAGCTTCTCCTGAGGTTACAGAGTTTAACTGGGGCCCCATTCAGTATTCCCATCAAAATCAAGTCTGTTCAGGTTTCCTTTACCATTTACAACATCTATGCTTTTATGATTCTTGGCTCAAAACCAATTCCATTTCTAGTGTTTTTGTCACAAGAAAGCTAATTGGTGGTTAGACAGCAGGAGAGAAGGAAGATCTGTGGTTTATAACTTGTTGAACTCAGGCACTAAGCAATTTTAGCTTTATTTAAGGTCTTCTGTTCAGCTTTAAGCACTTGGTAAGACATGGGCATACGTAGCTTTTCTATCAGAATTCCAGATAGCCATGTGGGTTAATAGCCATTGGGTGCATTCCTTTACCTCCTGTGAGCCCAGCAACTGTGGTGGTGGCTAGAAGTGAAATACACACAGCAAGTGAATGAAAGTCTCTGCTGTGAATGTTGTAGAGAAATTCTCAAAATTTTGTAACTAAAAGCAAACTATATTGAATATGGGTGTCAGCTTCCTTCTCCACCCTGATCCTAACATTATCAGCTAACTTCCATGTTAATGAGTTGACCCTAGTTTTTCCCAAATAAAAACCAACTCCTACCAGGTCTTGTAAGGGTGATGTCACGTTCAGTTGTGCGATGCTGGTTCCGGACAGCAGGCAGAGGCCCAGCCGGTGGCCCTGGCATCTCTGCCACAGTCAAGCTGGTGTGTCTGGCTGCAGGGATGTGTGAGCACCTCCTTGTAACCCTTCTATTTGGGGTACATTTCCTACCTAACCTTCAAGTAGCTCTATTTTTACTTTTTTTCTTGAACTGGCTTCATTCTCGATCTGTAGTAAAAACTTCCATAAAGAGACCTCAACTTACGGCCTCACAGGCTCCACAGTGCACTGACGTCTTCATAGCGCTTGTGGGTGAGGCCCACTTGCAGTCATTCGGATTTGGCTTCTTTTCTTTTCCCTTTTAAGAAGGTAAGGCCTGTGTCTGTTGGTGCCCTTCAGAGTAGAGAACCATAAAACACATCAGCAATGAGCAGAGGGCTTAGGCACAGACAGACTTGCCTTAGAAGATTCCTATTGCAGAAGCTCTTTTTTACATAGAAAGTAGGAACACCATTTGAGCATCTTTGTATTTGACACTGGTGCTGTTGCAGACACATCTTATTTGACAATGCTAGGTAATGCCAGCCATGCAAATTAAACCTTAATCTCTAAGAAATGTTCTTAAATTTACTTAGTGTCTAAATTAAGGATTAAAGTTTTAATAAGTTGTGCCAGGATCCTTATTAAGAGAAAGCAAGGGATTAGCTGGTCCACCGATAGAATTAGGTGTATTTGGGTTCTCTGATTAACCCCCCGCAGTTCCTGTTTGTAAATCCTGTTTGCTTTGTCTGTTCTTGAAACCTCCTTCCCTTGCTCTCCGTCATCTCAGTCATTTGACTTAGCAAGTGCCCTTCAAAAGGACCCTGTTCACTGCTGCACTTTTCAATGAATTAAAATTTATTTCTGTTCTAGTGGGAATGTGTCCTTTGTTTAGTCCACAAGTCATAATTTTGACAAGAGGCCTGGGCTGTTCCATCTTCAGATTCTGTATCGTCTGCCTGGATGGCTCTCATGTACATGGGCCCTCCTGGCTGATAATCCCCAAATGCAGTACCATGTGGAAAATCATCCCCAATAAATGTTTTCTTTTGAGAGTCTCACTATGTCACCCTGGGTAGAGTGCTGGGGTGTCACAGCTCACAGCAACCTCAAACTCTTGAGCTTAAGCGATTCTCTTGCCTCAGCCTCCCAAGTAGCTGGGACTATAGGGGCCTGTCGTAACGCCCGACTTTTTTTTGTTGCAGTTGTCATTTAATAGGCCCAGGCCAGTTTCTAACCCACCAGCCCCAGTGTATGTGGCCAGCGCCCTAAACACTGAGCTATGGTTGCCGAGCCGCCAATAAATCTTCATTCAGTTATAGCTTTGGGAGAAAGAATCTTGGCTGGCATTCAGACTCCTCAACTACCTCCACATGCCGTGATGGCCTTCTGTGCACAACACCTCTGCATCAGGCGGTCCACGTGGCCAGCAGAGTAGCACGTGATGTGTGTGACCACAGAGAATGGGCCCAAGAGGCATGGTCCCTCTACTTGGCTCTCTGACCACTCTGGGATAAACTGTGCTATAGCACAGACACCAAAGGCATCCTGGGTTGATATTCCATGTGCGGAGAAAAACGACATCCCCACCTGAGCCATGTGGGCGAGCCATCTGAGCAGATGCCCCAGGCTGCTTCTGTAGGTCACAGCTTCAGGTGACTCCCAGCCTAGCCAAAATCTTAACTGCTGCCTCATGAGTGAGCCCGTGCAAGGAGAAGGTCCCAACTCCTGACCCACAGAAAATAAAAAGGTGATACAACAATTGTTTAATGCTGTTTTAAGCTGCCAGTTGGGGCTAATTTGTTACGTAGCACTATGTAACTGACAAGGCCCACAGCTAGCAGACCAAAAGGAATGGAGCCATCCTCTCCCCTAAACATGTCCATCTGTAGGTACCCAGGGCAGGACACAGTTGTCCAGTGATAGAGGCTCAACTTACCTCCAAAGGGGGAAAGGGTCTATGTAAATTACATACTCAAAAACACAAACACCGGTTCCTAGCTATTGTCACTGAAACTACATAGAAGCTTCTTTGTTGGAATGGTTGCTAAAATGTCCACAGCATGTGTGGGAAAATATTTTAATGGACTCTTGCTGACAGGCTCCAGCACAAATCCAAGTCTTCTCTCTAGTGGGTGCCCACAACTCCCAAAAGCTGGTGCAGGGGAGAACAGCTGTGAGCAGCTGTAGCAGGCCGGGGTTCTGGCGTGGTTTCCCAGGCACCTGTTGTCCAAATCCAGGCGGATCGTCTGGCCCTGCTCCCTGCCTCCTCCAGTGCGGGCAAGTCAGTAGCTCAGATGCAGAATGATTCTGCTTCTGCCTGAGTCCCCAAGAGAGGGGCTGCCTCCACCCCAGTCTCCCAGATGAGGTGAGAAGCAACTTTATGAGGCCTGGGAGGAGCATGGCAGGCTGGGTTCTTTCAGGCAGTCTGGACTGAGTGAGGGACTGACTCCCCGTGGGCAGCTTCTGCACGCAGGGACAACAAGCAGAACTCCGGTGCCCAATCACCCCGGCCCCTTTCCTTCCTCCATGGCAGGCCTTGTTTACGAGTCCCGCGGGCGGTGAGCACTGACTAGCGGGGAGCCGCAGTGCGGGGTCTGCCCGGACAGCAGCATCTTCCACCCCTACACTGCCCAAGTGCTGTTCCCAGACATGGCACCATGTTCAGTCCCACAAATTTCGTGCCCTGCAGCTAGAAGAGATGCAAAGTGAAGACACAGCCCAGTCTCCCAGGAGATGACTCTCCGGGGAGGGTTACAGGCACAAAAACACTAAGTAGAAAAAAGGCCAAGGCCCCAGATCACTCAGCATCACTCTGCCTCTTGTTGACGCGATGCCAGGAGCAGCCCTAGTCCCAGCTGCTCCGAGCACTGCGGCTGAAACTTGCCTAGAAGACAGACAACACTTGGTGACCGTATTTATGGAGCACAGGGAAAACAGGGCACAGCCTCTGGTTCTGCCAATCAGCCTTAAATCTCGAGCATTTTGCTTTTGATAACAGTAACTGATGACAAATTGTGAAAAGCAGCTGAGGACAGAAAGCTCACTCCCTTGAAGAGACATAATTCCCCAAACACCCCCCTACACCTTGGGTGTTAACCTAAGCTAAACTCCTAAGTTCCTCTATGTTTCGGCAAAAAAGGAGACCTCTATGGAGCCATAATGTTTTCACTGATAAAGCTGCCATCCTATTAGAAATACTCCCCTCACCACTTGGGAACAGCCTTGCTATGTCACCAGCCCCTCCAGGGGTCACTACTACAATGACAATGTAGACACAGAGGCACAGTGCTGGAGAGCCCCGGCACACACACAGGACAGAAACCTGCAGCCACTGGGTTCCTCAGACTCGCTCCAACCCACACCTGTAAGACAGGCATGTTGACCCAAAAATACAAATACTCCATGTTGAAGTCCACTGTCTCCAGCACGAGACCTCAGTGCAACAGTGGGGACAGAAAGAGATTTCTGAAGAATTAACAAAGTTCTAGTTTGGTAGTGGCCACAGGCTGTCCGCTTTGTGATAATTCTTTAATCTGTTCACATGCTTTATACACTTTTGTTTTCTTGTTTTTTCTGAGATAGGGTCTCACTCTGTTGCCCAGG
>CAUYON010085552.1:0-14776 GCA_963573935.1 Arctocebus calabarensis | reverse complement strand
TGCATCCCTGGGATGAAACCTACTTGATCATGATGTATGACTTTTTTGATGATAAGCTGTAATCTATTGGCCAAGATTTTGTTGAGAATTTTTGCATCAATATTCACTAGAGAAATTGGTCTGAAATTCTCCTTTTTAGTTGGATCAAAAGAAGCAGTTCTTTAAGCCTAATAAAATATGGAAGCCTCCAAAAAAAAAAAAAAAAAGACATTTGTTTTCTTTTCATGTTTCTTTCTCATGTAAACTGGCAACAAATTGTTTCTACCTCTCATACTCTACCCTATTCCAAAAAGAATTAAAGGGGCTTAAGATGGAGACTTTTCATCTTTTGTATCAACTTGGATGGAGTTGAAAGAGATTCTTCTTAGTAAAGTATCACAAGTATGGAAGAGCAAGTATCCAATGTACTCAATACTAATACGAAACCAGCAGACCATCTAATACACACCCACATAGGAGCAAAACTCAATTCAATTCAAGCTGGGAGGAGAAAAAACAGAGGAGGGGGAGGAGGGGAATATTAGTGTGCCCCACTTAATGGGCACAATTTAGGGGTATATGGCACACCTTTTGGGTGCAAGACACAATTACAAGACCGACTCTACCTAGAGTCCACATTAACCTGAAATAAAAAGCAAAAAGAATGAAAGAGGATTAAGGACATATATTCCATGTAACAGGATAGCCTCAAAGATAAGAGAAATTAGGAAGGCAGAAAAACAAAAGTCCAAGGTAATAAGAGAGCAGGGAAGTTGAAATGCTGAGTGGCCTGGGTGGCCTGTCCTCAATCACTAAGTGAGCACAGATGGATTCTGAGTTGGATCAGGAAAACCTACTACTGAAAGAGCATTACAGAGTCCATAATAAAGCCCACCTAATCCTTAAGAGTAGTGCGCCTTTGCCAAGGATGAGAATGGGTGGCCTCCAGTTGGAGTTAGAACCCCAAGTCTAGGGGCCACTGGACCCACATTACATGTATTCAGCCTCTTCCACCCACATCTGCCATCCCAGGGGCACTTCACACACAAATGTGCCACACTGCTCAGTCATGACTCAGAACATGAGACTGCCTTATAGATGATGAATTATTTTTTGCTATAATGACATTTTCGCCTGAAAAACATACTAAATTAATACATGTGAGATTTTAACACTGCAGTTTTGAGCAAAGACACAACACACCCACCAATTTTGTTCACACAAGTTTCCAGTTAGAGAAAACAGTTTGGGTGGTGGGCTATGGTGAACCCAAATATTTCACTTTGTGTTTGAATGTCAAGCATGAGGGTAGAGGGACAGAGTCTCCCATGACTCCTTTTGTCTAGCACATGGTACTATTTCCTCCTGTTTTTGAATATGCCTGCGTGCACACTTTGTTTTACCATACAGTGTTTTCCTGTGCTAACACCTTGTCCAGTTTGAGTCAAAGAGAACCATGAGCCAAAGACTGTTGAAGAAAACAGTAAGGACAGAAGATCACACCTCCCAGGAGACTCTCCCACACCCTCCTACTCCATCCCACACCTCCAGGTCTTAGCTCTCTCCTTTGTCCAGAACAACAAAACTTTGTTAAGCTATGTATTATGCACAGGCTCTATTTTTTTGTTTTCAAAGAACTGTCCCATAACTTTAAAAAATTTGCTTTTATTGTTCAGTTGATCTATTTTTCTGTCTGTGAAAATGTGTCCAATCACTTGGGCCTAGATGAAACACTTCATAATTGTTACCATTAACATTAGGGAAATGCTTTTCATTGACGTGACAGTGTTTTTAGGAGTCACTTAACATGGTTCAGCAAGAGCTAGGTGTGCTTGTCTGCTCTGGAGTTTTCTCTGTTTTTGCCTTTCCTGACATTAATTAACAAAAGCCCTTGCACAGCTAGTGGACAAAAAGGCAGTAAAAAGCATCCATGGGCTTTTTTTAAAAAAAAAAAAAAGAAGAACAGAAATCATACCTTTACCAACAGCAATGCAATCAAAATATTTAGTCTTTGTTTTGAAATTCTATTACATTTACATGCAGAGCTAATATTGCTGTGCTGTTCTGAAGCTTTGATCATGAGTTATAAAAATGGAAAACTAATTATGTGTATTAACTAATAAATCTTTTAAGGCACAATAATAGTAAATGAGTATAACGAAAAGGACTCATTAGTGACAGGCTAGGTAGATAGCCTACGGCCCACTCAGTGAGCTCTGGCTGTCCTGAAATTTACTTCTCTGCTCTGTGGAGAAGGCACAGCTGCCCCCAGGAAGACATTCAGAGACCTGAGAGGATGTGTTTGTTTGCCCACATACTGGGCAGTTTCAGCATCAGAAACATTCCCTCGCAGCCCTAGGGGATGGAAGTCTGAGATCCAGGTGTGGGCAGGGTTGGTTTCTCCTGAGGTCTCTCTCCTTGATGGCAGACGGCCACCTTCTCCCCGTGTCCTCAGGCCATCATCCCTCCTAGGTGTGTCTGTGTTCTTGTCTCCTCTTCTTTTAAGGATGCCAGCCAGACCGGATTAGGGCCCACCCCAAAAGCCCCATTTTAACTTAATCACTGCTGAAAAGACTGCCACCTCCGTCTCCAAACGCAGTCCGATGCTGAGGCGCTAGGAGTCAGGGCTTCAATTTACACATTGTGGGGAAATGCAGTTCATCCCATAAGAGATAATATCACTCTGGAGAAGGTAGCCCTTAAATATGTCAAAGAATGACAGTTTGCAAAGTGATATGTTTAAATCTGAAGAACAGAGAATAAAATTAAATAAGCCCGGTGGTGACTCCTAGGGGCATGAGTGCTGCGTGGGGACAGGGCTAATGTAATGAAACTCTTTTTAAATTTAAATTTCCCATCATAATTTTCTTCACAGCCCTGTGCTTTGCTATTGTTGTTACTGTTTTCATATCTTGTTCCAAGCAGGCAGTGGCCTGGGCCCCTTGCTTCCTGGCAGGGATGGGACCAGGCAGGAGGAGGGGAGGCTGCTGTGCATTTAGGGTCTGGCTCTGTCACCAGGCGGCTTCTCCCATGTCCCCTACTGTCACCCATAGGGATATGGGGGCAGACATCACTGATCCCCCTCACATTTGGCACTTGGATGACTTAACAGATTCTCATCTAGTCTGTGGCCACCCTGGCTTGTCTTTGTCAGTGACTCTGTACTGGGAAACCATGTTTTGATTCCCTACCCACACTGCACTGTGAGTCATGCAAAATGTTCCAAATAAGTTCTCATAAATCAGTGTGATTCCCCTGGCTCCATCTGCACCTCCAGTGGCATTGCTCAAAGAGGCCTCTATTGGGAAAGCACCAGTGGTGCACCCAGAGCCCACGTGTGTTCTCCTGTGTTCACTGCTGGATCAGGAGCATAGTGACCTCCACCAGGCTGCCAGGAAGGACACAAACAAGGAAGCAGTTGGATACTGTGCCAGCTCCCAAGCGCTAACATTTCAAAGTTAATAAAAAGATGCCATATGTTGACTCACACATAGCACTGTAACCAAGTCAGTCCCCATTAACAAGGCACATCCAGCTCTGGCCTCAGTTTTCCCAATAGAGGTTCTAAGCTTATCTTCCCTATCTTCCTTCCCCCATTTCTGGTGAAAATCAAATGACAGCATGAGATACATGCTTTTCTCCCAACACCTTCAGTGGCTGTCTGAGAGGTAAAACCACTTATTTACAGTGAGCCCCCAACGAGCAGGATGCGGCATTCCCGTCTGCTCTGCCCTCGGCTGGCTAGCTGCTCTCCTACGGAGCGCCTGTCCCCAGGTTAGACAGCGATCAGTAGCGCGTGCTTCCTTGTGGGATCTGGGTGGTAAGTACAGTTGTTTACTGGAAAGATAAGTCCAGTCTTTGCAAAGAAATGTGCATTAGCAAATCCGCATAGCAAAGCCACATGTTCATCACGGCCACACCATTCTGGGGGTTTCTGCTCAGAGCTCACATATGAGTTCCCAAATGCAACATCCCCATGTTCAGTTTCACCACGTGGAGGGCAAGGTTGACAGGAGCCATGTGCATGTTATCAGTCAAAGCATCCAGAGGTAATAGCGGCACCCTTAGCTCTCCCACTACTGAAGCCGAGGGCAGAAGCAACTCTAAAACGTAGAGAACCTACCTGAACTGGTCACCTGAATCTGTAGAAAGAAAGAGAAAGTCGCAGCACTTGGCCCTCATGGAGCCTCACTAGTGTCTGAGAGGAAGAGAGAAAGCTTGCTTTAGGGAAAGGCAAGGGGATGAGACCATGTTACACAGTTTAATGCAGGTAAGTGAGGGGAAACGGCCACCAGGAGGCAGCACCCTCAGGAGCAACCCTGGCCCCAGCACACAGCAAGCGCCCTCTCCCACTAGCTGCGGTTTGGGCACAGCTTGCTAAGGACTGGTCCTCCTCCCAACTCTGTGTCTGTTGTCTAATGAAAGAGTACCTTTCTTCAAAAGTGAATCCTCCTGTTCCTTATCATACCCACCTACAATTTGAAATCCTAAGTTTATGTGTTAAGAAAAAAATAGTACTAAATGGATTGGCACATTTCCAATTTGTCTCCAGATGGTCCACACGAGGGAATCTGGGCTCCTTCAGCAGGCAAGGGAGCTGACGTGAGAGGTGAACGAGCCTGTGGTAACGAGTGTGGGAGAGAGATCAAGGAGGTGGTTCTATTTTTTTCTTCCCTGGAGTAGATCCATAAATGTACTATCATTTCATGACATCTGGGATTTGTTTTAAAATATTTCTGAAAAAAGAAAAGAGGCGAATAAAGCAGGGTAAAATCTCGATTAATTTCTGAGTCTAGACTGAATCTTGGTTTGGGCTTCCCACTCTGACTCTTGACACCAGAATTGAGAGGTGACCTGGAAGCACTTGAGGGAGACAGAAAAGCCAAATGTGGAGGTTAAGGAGTGAGCAGCAAGAGCCTCAGAGACTCTGAGGGACATCTAAGAGCCATCCTGCCATCCTCAAAGGGAAAGGGAGCATGGGTCTTGGTAACCAGCTACTTCCCCTCACACTCATGCTCACGTGGCCCTTGGGACATCCAGCTGCCTTTGAGCTCAGGCTGCCTCAGCAGGCAGATCCATCAGCATCTGAAGGGACTCTGCTGGGATCTCCGGAGATACTGGGGCCTCTGCAGGACACCAAGCAAGAATTACAAGGATAACACATTTCTCCAGAGAATGAACTAACAAAGCTAGGAGGCAGCGGCTTGATCTCAACCGCTGTTTGACTTTCCTACCAGCGTGGCATGTCCTAAGTTGCCTTTGTCAGACTTGTATCTCTCCCGTGTCAGCTGAGTTTTTCTTCCTAATCATTTATTTGCTTTTAAATAGAAACAAATGCTTATGAAGCTTCCCCATGGTCTCAGTCACTGGATTTATTGGAAGCTGGGATGTGTACCGTCTAGTTCACCAGTGTCCAGTAAGTGCCTCTTTGCTGTACAACAATATTGGAAAGTCATAGTTCTTGCCTGAAAGATCACTATTCTAGTGACGTATCAAGAAATATTCTAAGGAAACAATAGGGACAACAAAAGGATTACAGAATTTTTAGAATGTGAGAAAACACTGACCAAGATTCTTTCCTGGACCAAATTCTACTGAGCCCTCCCCTCTTAAAACTCTTTTCCAACTAGGCCTAACCTTTAGACCCCCATTTATATGTCTGCATTGTCCACTTTTAGCAAGAATCTTGCCAAATTGTTTTTGCCAGAAACCCCTGCCCTCAATCATCTGGTTACCCACACTATCTGACCAAGTTCCTCATCCCTTGGGTACCCCCAAGTGATGTCTATTCACCCTGGCTTGTCTTCAGCAAGAATCCAGTAAGATTGGTTGTGCCAGAATCCTTCTCGCCCCTGTTTCATCTTTGTAATTTTCCCTGCAGTGACCCCTGCCCTTCACCCAAGCTCCGTGGCTATAGTCTCTGACTCTTCCTTAATTGTGTTTGGCATTAACCCCATTTGCAGTGGTCCCTCCTCCTATCAATGCAGTTAAAGCCTGTCTTACCATGCCTTAGCAAGGAAATGAATACCTTTTTCCTTAACAACACAGGCCAAATTATTTGGTAATATGAAGCTGGATATGGCAGGGCTTGAGTCTAGGGCTCACATGCTGTAGGCTCCCTCCAAGCCTGTATGCAGGCATGGGTAAGGTGATACAGAAAAGGATGCAAAGTGAACCACAGATTAGAAAAAATGGAATGCTTTATGACTTCACTCATGAGTTTTTTGTCTTGGTATAGCAGAATGTCCATACAAGAGGGCATGGAGTGGCTTACAAGCTACTGTGAGAAGACCAAACCAGGTAAGGTTAACAATTCTAGGTCCAGGGCAGTTGTGACTTCTTCCACATCAATTCCATCCCACCTGCTTTTTCCTGATCTTACAGCTGTCCTTGCTGCCCTCCATAGTCTTTTTGGGGTGCTGTGAGTAGCCACCCTTGCTGACTTAAAAGGTTCACTGGATTAATTTAGGGACTTCCTGAGATGCTTGCTGCCCTGTTCTTACAGTTTCTATAGCGTTATGAACTTGTTCATTCAGTCACCCAGCCACAGATTCCGCCGGTCACTGCAGTGGGGCCAAGACTAAGGCAGAAGGATGCATAATGAATCCCATGTCACTCTGATGGGCTCTGCAGATTGACACAAGCCAGGGAAATCCCCAGCATTTTGCTGGCTCATGCGGGCATGTTTCCTTTGTGTGGGCCACATTGCGGTGACCAGGGAGGCCTGTTCCCTGAGATTATGCCTGCCCAATGTAATTGGTTGCCAGAGATAAATTTTTGACAATCAAATTATGTTTTCACAGAAGAACTTGGAATTTGAATAAGTTCTCTGGGGAGTACTTATCTAACAAAAGCTGCTTATAATATAAAAGCACCCCTCATTTCTGTATCTTCTGTAAAAATCCAGCTTTGCACAACATGCTTTGCTTGAGACAGAGGGCACCACTCAACAGCTCTTGCCCATTTTCCTCTGTAGGAAAATGAGTGAGAGTACTCAGAAAGGCAAATCATTTTCACTCCAAGTGCTTGACTTGGCTAGATGCTACCTGAAGTCTTGCGTTGAGTAATATTTGCCTTTCCTGAGTGGCTGTGTCAAATTTCTCTCAGTTAGAACCTATATTAACCATAGTTGTCTATAATGGAAAAATGGCAGATGCATAGAAGGTTTTACATTAAATTACCCATAAATATCTGGTAACCATCATCTTAACCCTACCCCACTCACTCCCACATCAGGGAGTCATTATTTAAGATGTTGAAATCTTAAAACAATAGACCAAGTAAAATATTTACATTAATTACAAGAGGGAAATATCCAGTATGTTTATTGTACAATATGAAGATTATATCCTCTTTCATAAAAAAACTTTAATTGGAAAATTATCTCAAATAGTTAATGCGGCTCAGCATATCCTTATATAACCCACTTCTGATGTACAAGACGCTCAGAAATCTCGGGGCAAAGGATCTCATTAATCCCCTGGTCCTCAATGTCCCGTGGTCCTCATTGACTCCCATCATCCTGTCTGGCCCCATGATCCTCATTGTCCCCCTTATCTACCTGTTTCCCACCCAACTCCAGATCTGAGATCCATTGCCTTCTTGGGATGCTACATTTTCTAGAAATTTGACATTCATATAAGGCCTCTCTGGCTGCCCAGTCACTGCTGGAGTTTGGAATCTCACCTTCACTTCAGAGAGATGCCACTCAAAATAGAATCTCAGATTATACCACTTAACTAGTTCTCCCTGATTCCCACAAAAATGGGGGTAGAGAATGTTTCAGTGATTTATAACATATGACCAAAAGAGTATTAAACTTTGAAAAGGAGCTGAACATCATTAGTCATCAGGGAAATGCAATTAAAACCAAAATGATACATCACTACACAGCACCAGAATGGCTAAACATAAAAGACTGATAATATCAAGGATTGGTGGGTATGTAGAGCTATCAGAAACCCTCCCAACTTGCCAGTGGAGGTGTAAAATGGTTCTACCCCTTTGAGAAAGGGACTGGAAGCTTTCTAAAACACTAAATGTAAACCTACCATATAACACAGCAATTTCAATTCCAGACATAAACCCAAGATATATGAAAAATATATATTCACAAATAGATTTATGAATTTAAGAATGTTCTTACTAGCTGTATTCATAATGGACAAAAACAACCCAGATATCCATCAACAGAATATAAAAAAACTGTGATATAGTCATTTAATACAATGCTTCTCAGCTGCCAAATAGAACAACTGATGCGGATGAATCTCAAAAACATTGTGCTGAATGAAAGAAAGCAAATACAAAAGAGTGCATTCCCTGTGATTCCAAATTTATAAATTTTCTGAACAAACAAAAATAATTTGTGGAGGAAAAAAAATCAAATCACTGGCTGCTTCTGCTGGAAACACAAATTGAGTAGGAATAAGCCTGGGGACTCTGGACTATGCAAATGTCTTGTTGATGAAGGTCAAGTCACATGGGTAGGTGCACATGTCAAAACTCAGTGAAAGGTATACGTAAGACTGAGGTATTTTGCTATATAGGTTGTCCATAAAGCTCATGTGCAATTATGGACACCCCATATGACATACAACAGGAAGTCATTTCACATCGTGATTGCATTTATACAAAAAAACCTTTACCCTTTTTCTCATTCCCCAAAAAATTCTTCTTCAAAAATTCCTCTCTAAACTAAATGTAGCACATGCTCTTACCACTTTCCAGGGCAATCATTTAGAACTTTTAACACATATCAGTTAGAACATTTTTAAAACCAGTAAATTTTTATATTATGTGTATGAAAGAAAAACTGAATGGACTTGTGGAATAAAAGAAATAAAATATAGAGGAAAAAAAAGAGTGAGATATTTTGTTACGTGAAATTTCCCCCAGGCTCAGTGCCCGTAGCACAGTGGTTGCAGCACCAGCCACATACACCAAAACTGGCAGGTTTGAATACAGCCTGGGCCAGCTAAACAACAATGACAACTGCAACAAAAAATAGCCAGACGTTGTGGCAGGTGCCTGGGGTCCCAACTACTTGGGAGGCTGAGACAAGAGAATTGCCTGAGTCCAGGAGTTTGAGGTTGCTGTGAGCTGTGACACCACAGCACTCTACCCAGGATGACATAGTGAGAATCTGTCTCAAAAAAGAAAAGATATTTCTCCCAGAAAAAGAGCTATAAATAAATATCAAATTCTAACTAATTATGTACATACTGAAGTACTTAGGCAGAAGGCTATTAACGTCTGCAATTTACTTAAAATGCAGCAAAACAGAAAATGAATTGATTGAGGAATACATGGATGATAGATGAAGTATTAATAACATTTTTTTTTATTTATGTATTTATTTATTTATTTTATCAGGCTCCCACCACAATGCCCAGCTATTTTTTTTTTTTTTTATTGAATCATAGCTGTGTACATTAGTTCAACCATGGGGTACAGTGTGGGGGCTTCACAGTGCAAAAACTTTTTAGTTTGATCAGATCCCAGTAATGTATATTTGGTGTTGCTTCAATTGCCCCGGAGGTCCTCCTCATAAAATATTCTCCCAGGCCAATTTCTTCAAGTGTTTTCCCTGGACTCTCTTCTAGTATTTTTATAGTTTCATGTCTTAAGTTTAAATCTTTTATCCAGTGAGAATCAATTTTTGTTAATGGTGAAAGGTGGGGGTCCAGTTTCAGTCTTCTACAGGTCACCAGCCAGTTCACCCAGCACCATTTGTTAAATAGGGAGTCTTTCCCCCACTGAATAATTTTGATAGACTTGTCAAAGATCAAATGGTGATAAGTAGCTGGGTTCATCTTGGTTCTCTATTCTGTTCCATAAATCTACTGCTTGATTTTTGTGCCAGTACCATGCTATTTTGATCACTATAGATTTATAGGATAGCCTGAAGTCTGGTAATGTGATACCTCCTGATTTGTTCTTATTTCTGAGTTATATATTTCCTGTTCGAGGTTTTTTTCAGCTTCCACATAAAACGAAGCACTATTTTTTCAAGTTCTTTAAAGTATGACAATGGTGCTTTAATAGTGATTGCATTAAATCTGTAGATTGCTTTGGGTAGTATGGACATTTTAACAATGTTGATTCTTCCCAGCCATGAGCATGGTATGTTTTTCCATTTGTTAACATCTTCAGCTATTTTGTTTCTCAGAGTTTTGTAGTTCTCTTTATAGAGATCTTTCACATCTTTTGTTAGGGAAATTCCCAGATATTTCATCTTCCTTGGCAATACTGTAAAAGGAATAGAGTCCTTGACTATATTTTCAGCTTGACTATTGTTGGCATATATAAAAGCTACTCTTTTGTAAGTATTGATTTTGTATCCTGAGATGCTGCTATATTCCTTGATCACTTCTAAGAGTTTTGAAGTTGAGTCCCTGGGATTTTCCAGGTATAGGATCATATCATCAGCGAAGAGTGAGAGTTTGATCTCCTCTGACTCCTCTGAGTGAGAGTTTTGATCACCTTCTCTTGCCCAATTTCGATGGCTAAGACTTCCATTTACTATGTTGAATAGCGGTGGAGACAGTGGGCATCCTTGCCTTATTCCTCATCTGAGTGGAAATATTTTCAGTTTTATACCATTCAATATGATATTGGCTATGGGTTTGCTGTAGATGGCCTCTATCAGTTTAAGAAATGTCCCTTCTATGCCTGTTTTCTTAAGTGTTCTGATCATGAAAGGATGCTAGATATTATCAAAGGCTTTTTCTGCATCTATTGAGAGAATCATATGGTCTTTGTTTTTTATTTTATTGATATGATGTATTAAATTTATAGATTTGCATATGTTGAATCAACCCTGTAACCCTGGAATAAAACCAACTTGATCATGGTGTGTAATTTTTTGTGTTGTTGAATTCTGTTTGCTAAGATCTTATTGAATATTTTTGCATCAATATTCATTAATGATATTGGTCTATAATTTTCTTTCTTGGATCCTTTCCTGGTTTGCGGATCAGGGTGATATTTGCTTCATAGAATGTCTTGGGAAGCATTTCTTCTTTTTCTATGCTTTGGAAAAGATTATATAATATAGGTACTAGTTCCTCTTGAAAAGTTTGATAGAATTCAGATGTGAAGCCATCTGATCCTGGACTTTTCTTTTTCAGGAGATTTCATATTGTTGATGCTATTTCAGTGATTGATATAGGTCTATTCAAGATTTCTAACTCTTTCTGCTTGAGTCTAGGAAGGTGGCATGCTTCCAGGTATTGGTCCCTTTCCTTCAGATTTTCATATTTCTGGAAATAGAGATTTTTGTAGTAATCATTTGAGGATTTTTTTTTGAATTTCTTAAGTGTCTGTTGTTATTTCTCCTTTATCGTTTCTGATAGATAATATTAGAGATTTTTTGTTTCTGGTTAGGTTGGCCAAAGGTTTATCAATTTTATTAGTCTTTTCAAAAACCCAACTTTTTGTTTCATTGATCTTCTGAATGATTCTTTTGTTTTCAATTTCACTTAATTCTGCCCTAATTTTGGTTATTTCTTTTCTTCTGCTGGGTTTGGGATTGGAATGTTCTTCCCTTTCCAGTTGCTTGAGATAATCCATTAAGTTGTTGGCTTCCTCTCTTTCTGTTTTCTTGATGAAGGCTTCCAATGCTATAAATGTCCCTCTTAGGACTGCCTTTGCAGCATTCCACAGGTTTTGATAATTGTGTTCATTATCATTTTGTTCCAAAAATTTGGTGATTTCCTTCTTAATCTTGTCTTTGATCCAGCTATCATTCAGCCTAAGATTATTTAGTTTCCATGACTTTGTTTGCGTATGAGGATTCCTCTTGCTGTTGAATTCAACTTTTAATTCCATGGTGGTCCGAGAAGATACAAGGAATAATTTCTATCCTTTTAAATTTGCTGAGGTTAGACTTGTGTCCTAGAGTATCGTCTGTTTTGGAGGATGATCCATGAATGTATATTTAGTTTTATTAGGGTGAAATGTCCTTAAGAGGTCTGTTAAGTCCATTTCTTCTAGGGTCTCAGTTTAAGTCTAGTATTTCTTTTTTTACTTTCTTCTTGGAGGATCTATCTAAAACTGTCAAAGGAGTGTTAAAATCTCCAACTATTATAGTGCAGGAAGATATCAAGTTGTTTATTTCCATTAGGGTTTGCTGTATAAATTGAGGAACATTCTGTTAGAGTGCATAAATGTTAATTGTTGAAATCTCTTCATGTTGTGTGTTTCCCTTGACAAATATGTAGTGATCATCTTTATCTTTCTTTATCTTTGTTGGTTTAAAGCCAATTGTATTTGCAGTTAAGATTGCAACCCCTACTTTTTTCTGGTTTCCATTTCCCTGTATTATACAAGTCCATTCCTTCACTCTGAGTCCATTTTTATCCTTTAAGGTAAGATGAAATTCTTGCATATAGTAGATATCCAGTCTGAGTTTACGTATCCAGTTAGCCAGCCTGTGCCTTTGTAGAGGACAACTAAACCATTCACATTAATTGAGAGAATTGCTAAGCCTGGTTGTGTTTTGGGTATCAGGATTTTTGGATGTCCAGTGGAAATTTTTAATCCTTTCACCACTGTGGAAGTTGGGTTTTGTTCAAAAATTTCTGGGTGGGTTTACTTTGGAGGTAGAGCATTGTGCTGGTCATTGTGAAGGATAGGTTTGAGAATATCCTGGAGAGCTGGTTTAGTGCAGCAAATTTCTTCAACATGTGTATGTCATTAAAGTATTTGATTTCTGGTGGTGCCTATGGCTCAGTGAGTAGTGTGCCAGCCCCATATACCAAAGGTGGTGGGTTCAAACCCAGCTCCAGCCAAAAACTGTAATAAATAAATAAAAATTTGAGTTAAAAAAAAAAGCATTTGATTTCTCCATTACAAATGAAACTCAGTTTAGCTGGATACTGGATCCTAGGCTGGAAGTTGTTCCTAGGCTGTTCTGTTTTAGGTGATCAAAGATTGATGACTATCCTCTTCTGGCTTGAAATGTTTTAAGTGAGAGGTCTACAGTCATTCTGGTATTTCTCTCTTTGTAGGTGATGCTTTTCTTACATCTGGCTGCTTGCAGAATTTTCTCCTTTATCTTAACTTTGGCAAAGTTAATCCCAATGTGTCTAGGAGATGCATTATTTGGATTGAGTCTTGCTGGGGTTCTGAAACTGTCTACTATCTGTATCTCTTGCAATGCTTGGGAAAGTCTCCTCCAAAATCTCTTGGAGTAGAGTATCTATACCTTTAGGGTCATCCTCTTCTCCTTCAGGAATTTCTATAAGATGAATGTTTGATCTTTTGCAGTTATTCCACAGCTCTGTCAGGGAATGATCAGTTTTTGCTCTCCATTTGTCTGCCTTTTTGAGTATTTGGGAATGTTCAAAAGCTTTGTCTTCAGTTTCAGAGATCCTGTCTTCTGCCTGGTCAACTCTATTACTGAGGGATTCTACTGTATTTCAGAGCTCCTCAACTATTTTGTTTCCTTGAGCTCTGTTATCTCTTTTCTCATTATGTCCATGTCTTTGGTGTCTTTGTTTTTGAATTCATTAATTTCTTGAGAAAACTTTAGAACTATGGAATTCAATTTCTATCTTTTCTTCCATTGTATTTATCTTATTTGCCATCCATATTCTGAATTCAATTTCTGACATTGCAGCCATTTGTCTGTGCATGGCATCTTCAGTTGTATCTCCTTTGTCATTCCTTGAGGGGTTAATCTACTCTGGTTATTCATGTTGCCAGAGTTCTTCTGTTGGGTCTGCACCATGTTTATTTTCCACTGTTTGGTTATTAGAACTGGTAGGATGAGATTGAATTGGGGTTCCCAGGTAGTAGAGATACCCCTTAGCAAAGCACTAGACTTTGTAATTGTGGCTTATCTCCTACAATGTTACAAACATCTCTTTCAGAGTTTTGGCCAGAGACTCTGAGGACGTACTTGGTGAGATAGTACAAGCTAGCTCTGTTTTGATATCAGCTAACCTCTACCCTATCCTAAGAAGCTACAGTAATTGGTTTAAATCTTGGTTGTGACGAGATACCAACAGCTACAGTGCCTAATCCCCAACCTTTCTTTATAGTTCTTTTCAGCTATAGAACTTGGAAGGTCAAACTCAGAATGTCCCTGAGTGGATCCCTGAGTGGAGGCCCAGACATGAGTTCCAATTAAATTGTCTCAGGCAGTGCAAACCCTGCTCAACAGAGAGGGATTCAAAGGTCTCCAACAGCACAATTGGAGCCAGGGATTCGTGCCCCTGTCCACCAGACTTAGTCCACACTATTGTCCACTTTTCTGCTCGCAGGCCCAGTTGCAGCCAGTGGCCATCCTGCCCACCCATCTCAGTACACAGCCAGCAAACCTCTGCTTGCCAGAGCAGTTGGAGTCAGGGGACCATGCCCCCACTTGCCAGTCTTAGTCTACTGCCTGGCAAGCCTCCGTTCTCAGACTCTGTTAGAGTCAGGGCACCACGCCCCACCTGCTGGCCTCAGTTCTCACCCAGTAAACCTCTGCTCACCAGCCCTACGGAGACAGGGGACCATGCCCTTGCCCTCAGGTCTTGGTTCACATCCAGCAAGCCTTTGCTCGAGGGTTCTGTTGGAGTCAAGGGACCATCCCCTTGCCCTCAGGTCTCAGTCCACATGGGACAACCACTCTCCCGCTGTAGGTGCCTTCAGAGCTGGGGGTTCTGCACCTCGTCTTGCCAGAGACAGGCTGAACCAAGGGTCAATACCACCACTGGCTGGGCAAAGTCATAACCAGGGGACTGCTCCTCCTCCTGCCGAATGTCCCTTTCTTCCCACACCCTCTTTCTTCCTCATTAGTCACATA
>CAUYON010085551.1:0-26580 GCA_963573935.1 Arctocebus calabarensis | reverse complement strand
TTTATATAGTGATCAAGGAAATGCCATGAAGGATATCTGTAACAGTATGATCAAAATATTTCTGAATGTATATGAATCGTGCCCTGTGATTGCACCAATGTACATAATTATGATTCAATAAAATTATTAAAAAAAAAAGTGAGATCTCCGTTATGTTTAATGTTTTTCTATTCCTTTCTGTCCCTCAGCGGTTCCTTGAGGGCTTTCTGTTCTTCGAAAGATACCATAAAGAGAATGAAAAGACAAAGTGAAGACTGGGAATAAATATTTGCAAATCATATATCTTACAAAAAACATTTATTTGTTATAGTCCTAGTTTTCTGAGATTTTCCCTTTCATTGCTTTTAATTATAAAGATACATTGAATGTTAGAAAAATAGTTTTTTTCTGCATCAGTTAAAATGATTGCTTTGTTCTGTTAAGGTCATGAATGACTTCAATTCATTACTGAATGTTGAATTAATCTTGTGTTTCTTATTAACGTCATATCATCATGATATAATATCCTTCCATGGCATACTTGACTCAGTTTGCTAATATTTGTTGAGAATATATGAATCTTGGTTCATGAAAGACATTGGTCTTTTCTAGTATTGCCCATGTCTGGTTTTGGTTTTTCTTCCATGATCCATGGATTATTTGAAAATGTGTTTTTCAAGTACTTGATAATTTTGACTTTTAAATGTATCTTACTGTGGTTGATTTCTAATCTGGTGTGAAAAAAGAATGTAGTTTGTATGGCTTTCATTAAAATTTGTTTTACAGGCCCACCATATTGATCTTAGGTTTGGCAAAATAGCCTGTGGACTGACCCTTTTTATAGCAAATTAAGTTTTTTTTTTTTTTTTGCAATTTTTGGCCGGGGTGCTGGGTTTGAACGCGCCACCTCCAGCATATGGGGCCAGCGCCCTACTCCTTTGAGCCATAGGTGCCACCCCAGTTTTTTTTTTTCTAAAGGACACACCCACTTTTGTTGTTGTTGTTTTTTCTGTGGTTTTTGGCCCGGGCTGGGTTTGAGCCCACCACTCTGGGTATGGGGATGCCACCCTACTGCTTTGGGCCACAGACACTGTCCTTTTTTTTTTTTTTTTGAGATAGAGCCTCAAGCTGTCACCCTGGGTAGAGTGACGTGGCATCACAGCTCACAGCAACCTCCTCAGTTCCTGGTCTTAAGCTATTCACTTGCCTCAGCCTCCCAAGCAGCTGGAGTTACAGGTTAAAGGGAACTGAGATTAAAGACATTAAAGGATGACTATTTTTAACTTTTAAGGACATTAATCTTTGGTTACATGATGCTTAATTTTATGTAAAATTGAGCAATGTAAAACAGTTAATTTGAAATTTAAATAACTACCTATGAAGAAAACTGAGTTTCATGTCCTCTTTAGAACCTTCAAAGAAAAGAAAGGTTGGAAGTATACATGTTTTACTGCCTCTGGTTATTAATATTTAAATCCCCTCTTTGAACTGCCTGCCTTACAATGATGTTTCACCTGATTGGTTATGGCAAACACATTACACATGTCACAAAACGTGCTACTTCAGAGCTTGATTGATTTTTGAATACTTGATTAGAGATGAGAAAACATTGGTTAAGATGATTTTAGAATAAAGAATCTATGTGGAATTAATAATATAATCTACAAGTTGAGGCAAAAATTGTCTGCATACGTGCAGCATTTTTGTTAATCATAGAATCACTAGAGTTATTTTCTCGAAAGGCAAATTGATAAGGTAGGTCAATTGTTTCAGGCATCAGGGACATAATAATTAATGTTTCGTTTATTTTCACCAAACTGAAGAAATAATTACTTATAAGCTACTATTTAGACAATATCGAAGGCATTATTTTAGATATAAAAGGTTTTTCATAATTTTGTTTAATGAATGATCTCTGTTTTAACAAGAATAACACATGGAAATATAATAATAGCTATGACTTTTGATATTTTTCCAAGTATGTAGCTTACCTGTATGATCATCAGTATCATCTTCCTGAGCTTTACTTTATTTATGTCTTCAAATGGAGCTACCCTTTGAATACCAGTTAAATATATGTTATAATAAACACCACGAAGTATTATTAGCAGGAAGTAGGAAGTTGCTTTAGATCATAGTATTTAATACACCATATTGTTTGAAAAGATGAGTGGAAAAGAAAAAAAAGAAATGGCAATAAGAAGAAACTTATTCATTAAAATTAAAGTGAACAGGAGATGCAAGGGGAATTAAAATATGATTTGTTGTGTTAGTCTCTTTCCTATTCCAAGACCTTCTTTCCTTTTTTATTTGTTAGACTTCATAGTCTGGAAATCCAAGCTGGATCTCTCGAGTCTGTGTACTAGTCTTGGAAACCTTTCGCCTTACGGGACACAATTTAAACTTACTCCTACTGAGACGACTTGCCCTAAACTTCAGACAGAAAGGATTGCCTTCTTTTCTGGGAATTTTTCTTGGTTGCCAATAATTCATAAATAGAAAACTCACTTTTTTTACAGTGCAATTCAACAAAAATATAATAGGTGTTAATTGAAAATAAAATACTAAAGTAATCCAGAAGTCTTAAATCAATAAGACCTAGTACTAAATAGCAACAAAATAGTCTTCATCCAGTAGTAAAAAATACTCTAAAATCTATGTTGTGTGTTCTTACAAATAGCGATCTCTTAGAAGAAAGAATCCTGTGCGCACATCCAACCCAAAGTTTATGAAGCTGAAACGTGTTTACCAAGTGCCTACAATACCATTTTCTATTTTTTTCAATGCTTTCCAACCACAGATTACAATATGTGCTTATGAAGAAAAAAAACACACTGGATTCATCCATGGGGCATCTCACTAAGAATGTGCTAGAAAAAAAAGTATGGGATTTAGGCTTTGGTCAGGTGATTTTGGGGACAGTCCAATGAAACAGGGGTTCACTATGAACTGGGAGCTTTCATAATACAAGAACAATTTTTATGATGGTATATTTTTTCTATATAAAATACATATAACATATATTTTATTTTTATTTTATTTGTTATCTATATATAATATATAAATATATCATAGATTTATATATAGATATAATATATTAAATTTTATAATAAATTTTACCTATAGAGAGGAGATACTAGAGAGAAATTAAATTTATAAATGATAAATAAGCAGAAGTCACTCATACTAGCTGGCCTGAAGATATTTGAAATACTGAGGCTTGGGTAATGTTTTGTTTGTGTTCAGACATGATTATGAAGTGGTCTTGTCTTCTTGATCTACCATGGTCACAAAGTGGACTTACCTGTTGTCAATATTTTGTAGAATTGTTTATCTTTCACAGGAGAAAACCAAGACTCCCTATGTTACTAAGTCAGAACTGGATGTCAAGGACTAGTTTTCTTTCTCTTTTTAAATATGGAGTTTGTTTCTTAGTCTTCTGAGATATAGTGCACAACTACTTTTCCTCCTTTACAATGACAAGGACATATTTTATTTCTTATCTGTTCTTTATCATATAAAGTCCAGCTGTACAATAAATAAATAATAGGTGAATAAAAATGAATAAATGAATAAGTATTGAAATATATACAGAACCAGAGGTCAGTCTAAAAAATAGGCCAAGCAGGAAAAAGGGTCAGTCACTTATCCAACCAAATACTTTGGTCTCAATGGCACTCACTGACTTGAGCAAATTTTATCAAAATGAGAATAATAATAATTAACATTTATTATTAATACATTATATTATGGTCATTCTGTTACATTGTGTAATTCTCAAAGGATTCCTTTAACCCTAGAAGTGAAGCTTGGAGAGATTCAATTATCTCAAGGATGCACAAATAGTATGAAGTAGACTCAAGACTCACACCTAGGATGTCCCTGTCTCAAATCGCTGGGGCTGCTTCATCCTTTCATGTTTGTCTTCCGTTCCCTACCACCAAAGCTACTTCTAGAAGCCAATTGCCATAGTCAATAGCCTCTTTTCTTCAAATATAATGTTACTTCAGTAGTTACAGGTTTCAACCAGTAACTGGGCTCTGAAGCCCTCCTCTCCTCGGGCTTCCCTGGCATCCACACCATCCCCACTCTCTCCCTGCCTGTATTTGTTCTGTTTTATTTTTTAACGTTGTAGTTTCCCCAAGTTTATCCTTCATCTTAAGCTTTCTCCTTTTATTCTCTGTTCTTGTGTAATTGCACTCCCACAATTTCAGTTACTATCTAACTTTATATCATCCAATCTGGTGGTTCATTTGAGCTCCAGTCCTATAGTTTCAGAAGCCTAGTGCACATTTCCACATGCATCTACTGCAGGCTTCTCTCAGTAGACAGCAATGGAATACGCTTGCTTTCTCTCTCTCTCCATATATATAAAAATATATATACACACATATATATTTATATTTATATGCTCATATATCACATACATATTTATGCATCTCCTCTTAACCACTGAATTCCTTTTATTTTCTAGCTCTCCAACTCACTTAAATGAATCTACATAGTTGCCTGAACACAAACCTTAGAGGTAAGAGCAATCTCAGGTCTATATTATTCCTCATATTCATTTGGTCATAAAAATCTATCATTTCTACCTCTTACATATCTTCTTTCATTTTGAGCCACTTACAAGACTCTCCTTACAGATTTCATCTCTTCAATAAAATTAATCCTCCCTGTAGTATTTAAACCACAGATCTGATAATTCCATCTTTTGTTTTTTCCCCCATTGAACTTTTACTCTTGACCAGGTTTATACGATTCTTAATGACTTGATCCTTATATGACATCTTACTTTTTTTTTAACCACTTTCTAAATTTCACTCTCTATCAAAATATATGTATACTTGAACTAGCCAAGCCCTATATTTTTCTCTTTATTTATCTGTACCAGATGGATTCTTCTGTCTTAAATTGGCCCTTTGTAAAATGCCTATTCTTGTTTTAAATCAATATATACTGAACACTTTTAATTTCCTGGCATTCCATTCAGCCTGTTATATGGATTTTCTTATTTAATAGTCAAAGCAATACTGTGGAGAAACTGCCTTGAATTTCTGTTTTACAGAGAAGGGACAAAAGACTAATGTGTATAAATACCTTGCCCAAGAATATGTGACTATGAAGTAGTGATGTTAGTATTTAAACTCATGGGTTTTATTTGTTTGTTTGTTTCATTATAAGCTAAATTACTCACCTCAAGTGACTACTAACAGATTTTTCTCTATAAATTATTGCATATTTCCCTTGTAGTAGTGATTATTAGTTCTCCTAGATCATAGGACATACTTATAGGCTTCTTCAGTAGAAGGTGGATATTTACACAGAACTTAAGACATATTTATAGGTCTCTATAGAAAAATTCATATACTTAAATTCACTTCTATGTTATTGTTATGTCTTGTAATTAAAGTTGCCATCATATCTTATTTGTATTCGAATCCAATAATAGTACATAGCAGATTGTAAACCTTGTTGAATGTAAACTAAATTAAGAGAAGACCTATAAAGAAGAAAATACTTTGGTTTAAACACAGGACAGTTACCATGCATTTATTTTCTAGTTTGAAAACAGTAGTGAAATACTAGGGGAAAAAAATTATTTATTTTCCTATAATAAGCCTTGTCTAAGGCCTCTGATTCCTTTTCTCTAAAATTCTACCTCATGAAATCTATCTAGAAATAAAATTAATACAAAATGAAGATGAGTAAATAATACCCTAAAAATTTCCAGAGTTGATTTACTTTATTCTTTTTCATTAATTTTAAAATGTTCAGGTAAACCACTGTTCTGCAATTTTTCTTAGAATATGAATTTTCTTGACAAATCATATTATGAAATTTGTAAAAGATATTGTACAAGAAATCCAAAGTTGTAGTGTCTAAGTTGTTTTATAACATTGATGAGTAAGTGGACAACCAATTATATCCTTACGGTTTTCATCTACTGATCAGTGTATATTATTGTTTGGGAAGAGGACTATCTATGACATAGAAATATCACTCTTTCCTATAACTCTTCTCAAAGCCTTAGAGTGTTGGACTCTAATCACCTGAAAAATGAAGCACCAATTTTTCTCTAGGTTGACAAGAAAATAACTTCTGTAACAGGTGCAAGGATCAATACAAAAGTTATCATACAGTATACAAAATTTGTCTCTCTTTACCTCAAAAACTTCAACTTGCCTTATATGAAATACTGGATAGTAAACACAAAACAAAACAGTAAAAAGCCATGAAACCAGAACTTCTACCCAACCATCTTATATGATTGTAAAGATTCTAAGACAAGGGTTCTAATATCTGGCTTCCACCAAATCATCTCTACTATGTGTTCTGGGGCTTCTGCCTGTACTAATGAATCAGAATCATCAAAGAGAGTACCCAAAACTGCATGTAGTTTTTCTCTACTTCTACATTTCATAATCTAGGCATGGATGTCTGAGTACTGTTCCCGACTGCTCCTCATTTAGGACGGAGAATAAACGAGGAGTCAAAAGAGTCATTACACTAATAGCCAGCTACACTATTTTTTCTAGCATGAAGAATATCTTGATATACTGAAAGAAATAAGCATTAAGACTACTTCATGATTTTAGATTATTTGTCATAAAAAAGAGACATATTTTTCCTTATTCTCTGTCTGTGACTGGAACTGTCTGTGTTTGTGTTAAACCTGCTTCATCAACTCCCTGCTGAGCAAGTGAAAGGAATAGGCTAAGTGGGCGTTTGTCTGGGGAAGTCCAGCATCACTCAATTTTAAAGAAAGAAATGGAGAAAATGGGTCAGAACTCATCTCAGAAAACTTTTGAGTGTATTTGAAAGTGATAATCTGATAAACTGTTCTCTGGTGATGTGGGAGTGGGCAGAGATACGCATAGTAAACCTAAGTAAAGGGCAGCTTTTTAAAAACTTGTTTGATAACTATCCCTCTGAAAAATCCAAAACAACATCACCCTGTATTACTTCTGATGGATGGTTTGAAGTTTGGTGTGCAACTATTTAATTAATCAAAACTTCCCTATGTTGGAATTTGGAATGATTAAGAGAAAATTTAAAGAAAATTACTTCACACTATACAGAGTGTAAATATTTCAATTGGCTAATGTATTAAAGTACTTGTTTTTTTCTTTCTCAATCTCTCTTTTCCTTTTTTAGCAGTGGTCAATTACAAATTATGTGTGCCTGTTTTCTTTAATCAAATTTATATGGTTCCTATAAAAACTGTGTTTGATTTTATTGGAGGAGCTAAAATTGTTCAAGAAGGAAAATTTTCCAAAAAAAAAAATTAAAATTTATGCTCACAGTAAGACCTTAAAATTAATAGTGTATGACTTATGACTAATTTCAATCCATTCATTAGGACAAGCTGTTTAGGAACATATGCTGAGAAGTTCTTCTTTAGTTTATATTTGAGCTAATCATCCTATTTGGAAAGTAAATATCTGAAATAAAATGTAAAAAAATGCTTCAAATATTTATTGATCAGTTTGCTATATTTTTTATTTTCAAGTATCAATTTATCTTCATGTTTCCTGATACAAAATGCATGTTGCATTGTTAATATAACTATTCATTAGATATGCTTAGGTTACATTTTGTGATTTATTTAATATTTTAAAAATACTGTCACTAGTTTTCTAACAGTGAGAAAATTCATGATGCCAAGATGGGAAATACACTCAGTTCTGTCTGGATATTTTCTAGAAAGTAATAAGAATGTTTGTGATTATTTACACTACATACTGTGGTTGAAGTATTTCACTGCTGTGTCCTGTGATATTGGAGTTCACCATCTTAATGTCAATAAACGTGTCTATAATTCTGCAAATGGATTAGTTATTGTTAAACCTAGGACCCCAAAGATCCTGTAGCTAAAAATAAGAAGTGTTTTATACATATTAAAGCTGAATTGCTCAAAATTTTATTGACTATTCTGCTTCTTTTTGGTTGCCTAAGTAAAATTATATTAAAAATTAAGTGAGAGAAATATTGAACAGAATAACATTATTTCCAAATATTTTATGTGCGATATTTTATTAACATTTAGCTTTTTTTATTAGAGTGGCAAAAATATAGTCACTATTCTTTCTGCTTAAATATCCTTTATTTATACAGTGGGTGAATTATTACCTCGGGAACACAGTCTTGCAGGCGGTACAGTACTGTAGCCAGCAGGTTACATGACAGTTTCACTTTTATGCTCATTTAAAATATTGACTATTTGATGAGGCAAAGCAAATGGTATAGCTTTTCTTACAGATACTTTTATATTTCCTTATTTTCTTATTCTATTTTATAAGAGAATCATGATCTTTTCTGACATCACATTTTATACTCATAGAGAATTATTATTTTTCAGTATCATTACTAAATTTTTTTAATGAAATTTAGTTATTTGTTTCTGAAGATGAGAATATGTTATACATCTTTATGATCTTTGTAAATAATTTGCTATATTATTTAGCTGAATCTTTCTATAAGACATTCACCTTTTCTTGAATTTAGATTGTATAAGTTTTAAGTTTTAGACATTTGCTAAGAAAATAAAAGTTATTTTGGCACGATGGCAGCAAAATGACTCCCAAACAAGGAAGTGGTTTGTAATAGACTTTTAGTGAAGTACAAACAATAGAAAGTAGTTGGAGAAAAGAAAAAGGGACTATTTCCAACTGAATACCAGATATAACTTTCTAAATTTTTTTTTTCTCTACAGAAAATTTTATATGAGATACGAACCTTCTAAGGTCTGTGATGTAACTATCTTTCTTAGCCCTGCTTTCTCCCTCAAATCTTTTCTCTCTAATTTCTCTTGTTTAAGCTGTGGGTTCTTCTCTTGGCTCCACAGTTAGCAAGTGACAAATTGAAACTACCACCCCTATAATATTGATAAAATAGGGTTTTCATCAGTACAAATCTCCTCCTTCTGTAATATGTTAATGGTGCCATTTATTTTATCTCACAAAACACATATTTTTGTTATTTGCAGACTAAGACATTTAGAATTAAAATACATGGTAATTGACTGGATATAAGATCACAGGAAAAGTCAAGAGTGAATTTTAGGTTTTTGGAATTGAGTATTTTGGTGCTTTCTATTGAGATAAAAGAGTATAATCAAAAGCAGTTTTGGGGAGATGATGAAATTGGTGCTGAACACATAAATTTTTGGAGTATTAGGGCGGAGATTTTATCCAACTGGGTTTATAGATGAGAATGAGACAAAGAATTTGAGAGGAAAAAAAATTGGTTGAAACAATGTTATACAAAATCCAAGCTATATGAGGAAAGAGGTAAAAACTAGATAGAATTAATGGAGAAATGTAAACAGGTGGAAGGACTAAATATTTCAGTATGATTAAAGGACAAATAGATACTGTGAGAGTTGGAAGAATGTAGGCTAGAATCAATATTTCATAAATACTTCTGGGAGATGATTGGGTGGGAGTGGATAGCTAAAATACAAATAGTGTTACTGGGATTACAAAGGTGAATGGAGTAATAAAATTTTGGATATATTTTCCACATTATCAAAGTACAATAGAATAGTGGCAAGACTTAAATTAGAAAAGAAGTGTGTGAATAATGAGCGACCATGAAATTGACAGATTAAAAGGAAGGAAAGAATCTCATTTATTGAATCAAACTAAATTTCAAATGAGGATTTCCATAGGATGTTGTTGGATCATCAGCATCTGAAAGTGACACTGAGCAGATGGCATGCTAAGCCCTCTTCAAGTCCAAAGTTAATGGGATATGACTTGGAGGTAAATCTAAAGAGTAGATAAGAAAGCAATTCCTCGGGGAAAAGCGAGGAAGTATTTATGAGAAAAAGAAGAAACAATTTTGCAGAATGTGTTTTCGAAAATAGTTGTATCAGAGGGCAAAGGAGGCAGGCAGTGGAAGTTTGATTTGGAGATAAGAAATCACAGACAGGATACAGATAAATGCAGGAGAAGATGGCAATATCATGGGTAAGGAGAGTTGCTTTGGCTATTGCCCAAGAGACAATGGTGATTTGGTGTTTGCTTCAGTGATCCATGTTTACAGGTAAGTTTTCATACTTCATCATTTCCTAACAAGTGAGAAAACATCAACCTTTCTTAAAAAAAGATCACTCACACTGGTACAGAGAGATATCGGTAATTATTTTTTAGGATTCTCAGCATAATTTATAAATGATTGAAATACCTAGTCTATCTAGATTATACTCATTCAATCATTATGAACATTTATTATTTCCTCTGTTCCAGATTCCATTCTAGAGACTAGAATTACAACAATGAGCACAGCAAACCATGTCCTTCCTTAACAGACCTAAGCAGATTGAGCTCAGACTAAGGTGAAAATCGGCCTCTGCCAAGCAGAGATTGAACATGAGTCAGTGGAAAAAGTTCATGAGTAACCAGAGAATGTGTTTTGGGGGGAAAACTCTATAGGTACACTAAGGAAGAATAATTAGGTAAATACTTGCACATATTAAAATGAAATTAACTCATAGTTTCAGAGAATGACAAGCCTATTTCTTATTTTTAGAAAAGGGTTTAAAATGCAGTTGTGCCATAGACATAAAGCGAATTTTTTATGATTTCTATAACAGTCTGGCTTTTATTAAGGGGTAGAAAAAGAATTTCCTTTTCCTTATTAGGGGGGTAGGCACCACAACTTGCTTTTATATTTTAGAGACATTGTTAGTAATAGTGGTGGCAGAATGAAAGGTCTGTGTTTCTTGGTACAGTCACTTGACCAAGCACATGGAAGCATATAGCAAATATGCTAGATACTCCAGTGAGTATTGAATATGAAATAAAATAAATGCTGGTCCTTTCTTACGTAGTTACTTAGATACATGATTGACAAAGTTAAATTTATTTTTGTATGTATGTGTTTTCTTACTTGGATTTTTGCATTAATTTGAAACTATTGAAAATGAAATTCTCAAATATTTGTATACATAGATATTTATACATAAGAAAAATGGGAAGAGTATTTTAACAATCTTAAACTACCTCACATTTTCTGGCTGAATTCTAAGTAAGTTTCTTTCTTTCTTTCTTTTTTTTATTCTTGGGGATTCATTGAGGATACAAAGAACCAGGTTACACTGATTGCATTTGTTGGGTAAAGTCCCTCTTATAATTACGTCCTGTTCCCAAAAGGTGTGTCGCACACTGTGACGCCTGACACCCTTCCTTTTTTCCTCTCTCTGCTCTTCCCTTCCCTCACCCCCCACCATATACTAGGTCATTAATTGTCTTCATATCAGAATTGAGTACATGGATTCTTGCTTCTCCATTCTTGTGATGCTTTACTGAGAAGAATGTGCTCCACTTTCATCCAGTTTAACACAAAAGATGTAAAGTCTCCATCTTTTTTAGTGGCTGAATAGTATTCCATGGTATACATATACTACACCTTGTTTATCCATTCCTGGGTTGGTGGGCATTTAGACTGTTTCCACATTTTGGTGATTGTAAATTGAGCTACCATAAACGGTTAAGTGCAAGTTGTTATGGTAATGGGGTTTTTTTCCTTCTGGCTGGATGCCCAGTAATGGGATGAGAGGATTAAATGGGAGGTCTAGCTTCAGTTATTTCAGGGTTCTCCATACTTCCTTCCAAAAAAGTTTGTATTACTTTGCAGTCCCATATCTTCACATCCACACCAGTATCTGCAGCTTTGAGATTCTATGATGTGGGCCATTCCTACAGGGCTTTGATGGTATCTCAGGGTGGTTTTGATTTGCATTTATCTAATAATTAGGGACAATGAGCATTTTTTCATATGATTGTTAGTCATTTGTCTGTCTCTTTTAGAGAAGGTTCTATTCATGTCTCTTGCCCAGTGGTATAAGAGATTGTTGGCTTTTTTATGTTGATTAATATGAGTTCTCAGTATCAAGCTTTTGTCTGATTCAAAATATGCAAATATCCTTTCCCATTGTGTAGGTGGTCTATTTGCTTTGCTAGATGTGTCCTTAGCCTTACAGAGGCTTTTGGATTTAATTAAGTCCCATTTGTTTATTTTTGTTGTTGTTGCAATTGCCATGGAAGTCTTCTTCATAAAGTGTTTCCCTAGGCTGATATCTTTTCCCCTGCTTTCTTTGAGAATTTGTATTGTTTTGTGCAACAAATTTAAGTCTTTTATCCATCTTGAATCAATTTCTTTGAGTAGGGAAAGTTGAGGGTCCAGTTTCAGTCTTTTACATGTAGATATCCAGTTCTCCTAGCACCATGTATTGAATAGGGAGTCTTTCCCCCATTGTGTGTTCTTGTTTGGTTTTTCCAAGATTAGGTGGCTGTGTTAGTTTCATTTCCTGGTTTTCTATTCAATTCCAAATGTCTATGTCTCTATTTTTGTGCCAATACCATGCTTTGATCACTATGGCCTTGTAGTACAGCCTAAAGTCTGGTGGACTGATGCCCCAGCTTTGTTTTTATTACTAAGCACTACTTTAGCTATACAGGGATTTTTCTCGTTCCATACAAAATGCAGAATTATTTTTTCCAAGTCTTGAAAGTATGATGTTGGTATTTTAACAGGGATAGCATTGAATCTGTAGATTGCTTTGGGAAGTTTAGACATTTTAATGATGTTGATTCTTCCCAGCCATGAGCATGGTATGTTCTTCCATTTGTTAATATCTTCTCCTATTTATTTTCTTAGTGTTTCATAATTTTCCTTATAGAGGTCCTTCACCTGTTTTGTGAAGCATATTCCTAGGTATTTCATTTTCTTTGAAGATATTGTGAAGGGGAATTGTGTCCTTGATTAGCTTCTCATCTTGGCTATTATTGGCATACACAAAGGCTACTGATTGTGGACATTGATTGTATATCCTGAGACATTACAGTATTTTTTGATCACTTCTAGGAGTCTTGTGGTTGAGTTTGGGGTTCTCTAAGTATAAGACCATTTCAGCAGCAAAGAAGGGGAGTTTTACCTCCTTTGCTCCCATTTGGGTGCCCTTTATTTCCTTCTCTTGCCTAATTGTCTTGCCTAGAACTTCCAGAAGCAGGTTGAATAGTAGTGATGATAGAGAACAACCTGGCCTGGTTCCAGTTCTAAGTGTAAAGGCTTTCACTTTTACTCCATTCATTAAAATAAAAGCTGTGGTTTTGTTGTCGATGGCTTCAACCAGTTTAAGAAATGTGCCACTTATGCTTCCATTCTTCAGTGTTCTAAGTAGAAATGAATGATGAATTTTATCAAATCCTTTTTTTGGTCTTTGTTTTTGCTTTTGTTGATATAGAGAATTACATTTATGGACTTGCATATATTAAACCAGCCTTGCATCCCTAGATGATATGTACTTGATCATGATGAATGATTTTTTTGATGGGAAGTTGTAGTTTGTTGGCTAGGACTAGGATTTTATTGAGAATTTTTGCATCTATATTCATTAGTGAAATTGGTCTGAAGTTCTTCTTTTTAGTTGAGTTTTTTCTGGGTTTTGGTATCAGGGTGATGTTTGCTTTTAAAAATAGATCTTTCATTTGATACCACAATCTCATTGCTATGTACCTATCTAGAAGAAAAAAACCTCATTTTACCATAAGGAAATTTATACTCAAATGTTTATTGCAGCTCAATTCACAATTGCAAAGATGTGGAAACAACCCAAGTTCCCATTAACCCATGAATAGATATATAAACTGTGGCATATGTATGCCATTGAATACTATTAAGTCTAAAGAAAGATGGAGATTTCATTTCTTTTGTGTTTACCTAAAAGGATTTGGATAACATCCTCCTAAGAAGAATGTCAACATAATGGAAAAGCAAGCATCCGATATACTCACTATTGATATGAAACTTGTAGATGAACACCTATATGCCCACATGAGATAAAAACACATATAAATTCAATAAGGTGGGGGAGTGGGTATGGTTCCTCTCACTTACTGGGAATAATGTAAGGGTTCGTGACACACCTCCTGGGTAAAAGGCTCAACTACAACTTGGACTTTACCTAACAAACACAATGTAACCTAAATATGTGTATCTTTCTATTAATCCAAAAAAGACATGTGTATGTGTGTGTGTGTGTGTACAATTTTAAAGATTATTACTTAGGGGATTTAGGAGGAAGTACTTAGTCTCACTTAAAAAATGCTAAATTCCCTTTGTTTCCAACCTAAACAAATTTCAACAATGTGAAATGCTACTATGTGTGGATTTATTCTCTTTGTTACTGGCACTGTGTGGATGAAATACTTCTTTAAAAAATGAATCTGTTTTGAATTTCACTTGTCTCTAGCAAAAGGTTCATGGTTCCTGAATGGTACAAATAACACATGACAGGTGTAATCAACTATCTGATGTAATAATTTTTTTTGATTAAGTACATTGCTAAGTTTATATAATCCTTATAGGCAATAAATATAATGCAAATGTATAAATAAGGTGGTTAGTTAAAATATATAGGAAGTGGACTTGCATGGTAATGTGTGCTTCTTACCCTAGCTATGTAGAGGCTAAGGTGGGAGGATTGCCAGAGCCCAGGAGTTTGAGGTAAGCTTAGAAAACATGGAGAGACTCCATCTCAATTTTTTTTCTTTAAGTGATAAGAATTTATGGTCGCTATCCCCAAGTGGAAAGCACATGCCTCCTCCTAAATGCATTGAAATTAAAATGTTAAAAGAGAAAACATTCTGCTAGTTATTTGTAATTCCTAGTCTCATTGCTTTGCTAATTCTATACATCCTTGGCTATCACTTGGAAAGTTTCTTTGTGATGTGACAATGTTGGAAGTAAACAAATATTTCTATTTGCAAAAAATATTATTTTTTTTTTTACTCCAAATATAAAGGAAGACACTTGTATGTAATTGCTATGAATATGTTAATAGACCATCTTTTCGCTTAACTCTAATGTAACCTTTCTAATAGAAGGGCTTTTAGGTATGAATATGAATCAGACCATCATTGCTTTGGTCAAATGCATCACCATTGCCATGTTTCAGCTGACTTCTCAAATAAAAAATATTGTTATAACTAATCACCTTAATAATAGTGTGAAAAGTTGTGATTACCAAGCCTTACCTTTTTATATTTAAGCTGCTTTCCTAAGGAGAAATTTGGTTCATAATATATTATAGGAATCTACATTTTATTCATCCTTTTCTATGACTTGACTGCAAAGCACTTCAATGTCAAGGATATTAATAACCCAGCTTTGTCTTCTAGCACTTACTACAATTACTGGCACATAATTGTAACTGCAATTTATTGAGTATTTTCCCTGTACTCAGCAAATTGGTAGTTATTGTAGGTTACCTTAATAACTAATGAATGGAAGTTGAATTAAAGTTTAATGTTTGATGGTGAAACAAAAAAGGAAAGTAAAACCCTGCTGTTCTCTGCTGAGGGTGAAAAGATTGGTGTAATTTGATCCAGATGGAGACAGTAGCAGGGTCACAGTGGCTGGCCTGACAAAGTGTCTTCTGTCAATAAAGGAGGAAGAAAAAAATAATAAAATAAAGGAGGAAGATGTTGCAACAGGAAACTACCAGGAAAAAAGGTCATTATGAGGAAATCAATGGCTGCAATTTGGAGGGAAGTTTAATGGGATTTAAAAGACAAATATCACTACAGATCAGCACATTTCCTCTTAAATCAAAAGGAAATATAATAGTATTAGAAATGATAGGAATAGTTAGGAAATGATAACTTACTAGATAACTCTTAACTCTGCACATTTTAAGAGTGAGGCATTATTGAGAAAAAGCAAGTCTTGTCTTCACAGTTTTTTGACCCACAATAGGCCATAAACATTTATTTTAGATAAAATTAAAATTACAAAATTTTTGTGTTCCCTAAATGCTAGGTCTCTGGAAACTTTTCCTTTAATGCAACCTACTTGTGCAACGTTTGGTCTCTTCCTGTTACCCTTTTGAATGGAGGAAAGGGGACCAATATAACAATATATTGATATTCAGGCTATGGATAAATAAATTATCTCTTACCCAGGAGTCTTGTATCTCTACCACCGTTCATGACTATAGTAATCTAACATGAAAACTTGCCCAGTAAAGTACTGTTTCTTCAGCGTTCTTGACATAGGTGTGCCCAGAAAGGGGCATTTATTACCATTAGCCATGTTTGACAATATGAATACCATCCTTCATTATGGCTTTCCAGTTTGCAGACTTTTTAAAGAGCTGAGAAAATGTAATAATTACTTAGAGCTCTCACGACAGGCACAATTATCAGTAGAATTATCCATTTCGTTATCAATGTATAATTTTTATGCAGAAAAATAGGACATGAAAATAGATTGGTGTAGAAAATTCACCATGAATTTAGATGTTGAGCTAGAGTTATATCATCAAGGACATAAGTAAGGCAATTGATAACTATAAGAATCTCTTCTAAGTAGGTAATTGGAAGCCTCTATTTTGATATTTTCATAAGAGGTATTTGCAATATAATTGTCAAAAGGAAGGTTTTGCCACAATATTTACATCTGGTATGTTTTATAAATGTATAGGTTGGAGGCTCAGGATGGATATTATTTATTTTTTCTTACTGAAGTGCAAAAAGAAGTAAGAACATGTATTCTTGTGTAACGAGAAAAAAGTTATTTTTGAAGAATATCTATGCTGAACATGTTAAATCTCCACACATTAACTACTGCAATCTGTAGACCACAGATCATAACAGATTCTCACATTCAAATTGTGAAACTAAACGTTGTTGTGAATTGCTGCAACCTAGCATATTTTTGTGACCTCGTCTCTCACCTCTTATAATAGTCTTGTTACAATTGCACCATAAAAAGTGTTAGTTTTAAAACAGAAGATTATTAAGAAAAATTACAATTTGATATTCCAAAACTATTTAATAAATAAAGCCCTAAAAACATGAGGTAGACTTAAAACAATTTAACTTTCTTTTGATTCTTTTATAAATGTTTCCTTATTTTTCCTGCCTTTGCAATGAATGTTAAACATATATATTTGACGTATAACTAATTTGTACAGATTTAAGCAGAACTTTGTGGAAATTCTCTTCTGGCCCTTCTATTTAAAAGTTCTATAATAATACTACATAGTTCACTTAGTACACTTATTTTAAAAAACTCTAGGTAAATAGTTTATATGTAATTAACACATGATAAATCGGTTAGTACTGAGCTCTCTTCCTTGAATTCAATCATTCTTTTTCATTAGAATATACAAACACATGGACAGGGTCTCTAACGTTTATGGAATGCTAACTATGTTTCAAGCAATGTCTAATCATTTTCCATACATTATAGCATGGTGTGTTGGAGGTCCCCGAAGCCATTCTCAGGCTTGATGGTTTACTAGAATCATATGCAAGACTCAGAAGCTGCTAAACCTAAGTGGTTAATGGCTTATCACAATGAAAAGGTACAGATCAGAGGAAAAAGTTACAGACCAGCAAAGAAAAAGATGCATGGGGGTGAATTCTCAGGAGTAAACTTCCAAGTGTTCCTTCTCAGTAAAGTCATACATGGATATATTAAGACTTAATACATCCCAGCAATGAAATGTAGCATGTTATTTATGGAAAGTGTTGCCAACCTAGGAAGCTCACATGAACCTTTGGCCAGGGTTTCTGCTGGAAGGCAGCCTCCTAGGCATGACTGATCTTAGCTACTCAGATTCCAATACATCTCCTCCTGCCCTCCTCCCATGTCCTGAGCAAAAATGGGCATTGATCTCAAATCCTAGTGTTGGAGAAACATGGCCACTGTTGAAAACTTTGACTGCTAGAGGAATTTAGTGAAGATAAACTTATTAGCATAAATGAGGAAAATTGTTATGACAGAATCACAGTGACGCTGGAAACAAAACAAAAAATAAAACTTTATGTTAAGGGAACTGTTAGAGATATTTCCTGACATTGAAAGTGAAAAAGATAAAATGTTCTAAGACGATCCAACTTAGAGAGCAGTATGACAATGTGCCATGAAACAGAAAATACTCTCAGGCCTTACTGTGAGTAATGTGGCGAGTGGGGGGAAAGCAACATTAACTCCTCTCGATAGTATTTATTTTTTTTTTACAAAAAAATAATTCTCAATGTTTTAATGTTTTAAACTAAAGTGTAAATAAATATTATTTTAATACTATTTTCATTTCCCCTATACTTTTATCAGTGAAATAGTTTTAAATATTTTGACTAAATTTATTTAAAGGTCATGGAAAGATTGTATTTTTCCCATTAGATATTTTCGAAATTTGGTTTTGATTGTGGTAAGAAACACAGAAAGTAAAAGTTATCACATCAACCATTTTTAGGAGTAAAGTTCAGTAGTGTTAAGAATAGTTACATTGTTGTAACAGCAGATTTTCAGAACTTTCTCATCTTGCAAAACTGAAATTCAATGCCCATTAAAAATCTCCCAATTTCTTCCTTCCTCCATCCCTCATAGTCACCATTCTGCCTTCAATTTTTATGAATTTGAATACTATCAATATCTCATATAAGTGAAATCAATAGAATTTGTCTCTTTGTGACTAGCTTATGACACTCAGCACAATATCCACAAAGTCCTTCCCTACTGTAAGATGTGAGAGGATCTCTATCTTTTAAAAAAGCTGAATAGTATTTTATTTTACCCTGTCGTACATGTTGTTCTTCCATTCATCCCTGTCTCCTGAGGAATGTACTTTGAAAATAAATTCTAGCAAATGTTTACATGGCCTTACAGGAGAATTTTTATGTTTGGACACATACATGCATATCCCCAAATAATTACACACTCTTATTTATGTTATAGATGTTCTTTTACTGATTCATTAATGCTTTACGTTAATTTTACATATTCTTAAAATCATTATCAGGGTGGGGATTTATTTATTATCCTTCATGTTTGGGGGATTAATATTTTAGTTTGCCATTTTGAATATTTCTTCATCTAACAAACGTTTACTTGACTTCCTCTGCGTGCCTGAAATACTTTGGTGGACAAGGTAGCTATCATATTAGTGAGTACATTTTCACATAGGAAGACAGTAAACAAGCATAATTAATAAGCAAATAGTACGTTAGACATTAGGTACTCTGGAAAAATAAAAAAATAGAGAGCAAGACAAAGCGGACTGGATGTGTAGGGGAGAGACTGGGCAAGTTGCAGTGCTTAATAGGATAGCCAGAAAAGGTTCTCTCTGAGCTAAATTTGAAGGTAGTGAAGGCTCCAGCCTGTGGATGTAGAGTGAAGATAATTCATGTGGAGCAAACAGCCACTGCAAAGTTCTTAAGACAGAAAAAAAGCTTCGTATGTCCAAGAGAGTAGAGTCCAGTGTGGCTAGAGCAGAGGCAAAAAGACAACAAGTGTGAGACCAGTAGAGTTGAGGTCGGAGAGGGATGCCAGGTCATGCAGAGAACTTTGGCTTTCACCCTCAGGAAACCAGAATAAAGAAGCCATAGCAGGGTGTTGAGTAGAGGAGAAAGCGAATATTCTTTTTAATTAAACAGCTCATCCAGCTACTTTGTTCAGAAAAGTCCCTGTGTGTAGCAGACAAAGACAGAAATGAGAATGCACCAGCAATCCAAACAAAACCTTAAGTTGGTACCAGTGAAAATGGTGAAAGTTCACTGGGTTTTGAATTTATTTGTAAAGGAGAGACTATTGGGTTTCCTTAAGGAATGGGAAAGCACTAAATAATGACAAGTTCTGGCCTATTTATTTGGATGTAAATGTGTGGAATTGCTACAATCTGGTACAGGGAAAGCTATTCTGGGGAAAAATTAATTGAGTTTGAAAACTTGATTTTGAGAATTTCATGTTATATAATCAAATGAAGCTGCTGTCAATTGAGACTGACTTAAGACGTCTTGAGTTCTGGGGATAGGTATGAGTCATAGATTTCTATTTGGAATGTGGAGAAATGTTAATGGCTTTGAAAACTGAAACAACTACATAATTTTGGGGGTCAGGGCAAAAAGTGGGCTATCTTGTTTAAAAAGCAGAAAAAAAGTTACTTCCTTTCCTCTGCAGTTTCTCTTTCAATCCATTGTGGTGATTTTTCTTTGCTATTTAATGTTGCACATTCTCATGCATTCATGGAGTGCCATCAGACCCTCACAATGCCCAGGGCCCCACTTTACAGTTTGGCTGGAAAGGCAAGGCCCCCAATTTCAGCATTCCTTGTACCTGCCTACATGCTCCTTGCAGGGTGTAGAATGTGGCAATAGTGCCTAGGTGGGAGCAGCAGAGCAGAAAGAGGGAACCTGTCCTAGGGAGTTGGATGTGGGAGAAGGAAGATGCACACATGAACTTGGACTTCAAGCACTTGGTGCACACTCTACTTTTCTATCATAAAATTTTCCCCAAATACTCTGCCTTGATCATTTAATATAGTCTCAAATTCTTAAGATAAAATTTAACAAAAGACATAATAAAATGACATTATTAATACTTATTTCAAATTAAAAATTTCAACCAGGCACAGTGGTTCATGCCTATAATCCTAGGACTCTGGAAGGCTGAGGTGTGATTGCTTAAGCTCACAAGTTCAGGACCAGTCTGAGCAAGAGCAAGACCCTATCTCCACTAAAAATAGAAAAACTGAGGCAAGAGGATCCCTTGAGCCCACAAATTGGAGGTTGCTGTGAGCTATGATGATGCCATGGCACTCTACCCAGGGCAACAACTTGAGGCACGGTCTCAAAAAAATAAATAAATAATAAAAAATTAAGACTTTCCTCCTTTAGTACTCTTATTATTCTTATGAAAATATTAGCTATTTTTATAGATAAATTAAGCATACATCATATTAATAAACTGTCAGTCGACCATTTCAAATAATTTCATCCCTTGGGGTTTCTTCTAAAATTATCCTATTACAATATTAGCAGCCTTTCTAATTTTGTTTTACCACATACATCACAGTCTTTTAATGTGTAAAGCCAGTAAAAATAAACCTAACACATAGCACATTTATGCAATGATGATTATAATAAGATGCACTAAAAGATCTTATTTCTAACCCTGCTTCCTTGCTATTGACTTTAAAGTGGAAGACATGCCTTTCCCTAAAAATTATGTGTGGAGATGCAAGATTAAAAACGTAACGGAGCAAAAGTGGTATGCTTTTATATATATAATTTATAAAATATAAATTAAATAGAAAATAAAATGGTGGCATTATGGAAGGTGCAATTATAAGGAAGTAGATTACATACCAAAACAATCCCAAAGTTAAGTGTAATTATTTTTATTTCTGTTACAGTTAATTCTTCTGAAACATAGCATAGTTCTATATTTTAAATATTTGCCTTGCTTTTTGAGTGATTTGAAACAGACATTAAATTTATTTAAAGTCAAATTGCACTGTTCCTTTATTAGGTTTTAAGAAATTCTTGATTCATATTGTAAAGATAAAATTGTTTATATGCAAGTTAGTGCTTTTCTTGAAATAGTGATGTGATAATGAATAGTGAAAATATTTCAGCCATAATCCTGCATGATATTCTAGTATCAAAATAATGTAAAATCTACTTCTGACTTTAAGAAGCTAAGTCATAAAACTTAATTTATTTTAAATCATGATAATTGTGGTGTCCTCCAGATTTCCCTACTTTCTTCCCTATCCTGATAGAGAAATACAGAATGCCTGGGGCTGCTCTCTGACCTACCTAGTTGCGTTTTGCCCCTGCATGCTGCAAAGTTTTCCTAAAACACAAACTTACCTCAGCCCGGAGCCTTAAATCCTCATGCAAACTTTATAAATTTAACCTCCTGCTTTTGGAGACGCCTAGGTGCAAAGTGTCTTGTTCACTGTCCCTTGTAGGACACATGGCAGACCCAGCTCCAGCCCTGTCCACACCTTTCCTTAATAAATGCTTTATCCTTAATAAATGCTTTGCACTAACTATCCTGGGATCCTTGTACTTCTTTCTTTGAAATCTCAACCTATCTCATTTCAGGAAAATTTGTCCTTATTAACTATGGGAACTCTCCTATCTCCACTTTTGGAGTGACTATGGGCCTCAGGTTCAGCAAAACAGGACAATTATGTAATACATCAGAGCTTAATTAAAAACAACCATTCTAATGAAAAACAAGAAAAGAACCAACCAAATTTGCCATTTTTCTTCTTTCTTCTTTCTTCTTGATTTCCTTTCCCCATTTATTTTTTTGAATATCAAATTCTTCTATGATATTTGTTTACTGACTAATTTTTCAACTACTTTATTTGGTTATATTTTGTTTTTATTTTCATTTATTTATGTTTTCACAGAGTCTTGACCTGTCACCCTGGCGTGTTCATAACTCACCTCAGTCTCTATCTCCTGGGCTCAAGAGATCCTCCTGCCTCCTGTAGTCCGATTAGCTGGGACTACCGGCATGTGCTACAATACATGGCTAATAGTTTTTTACTTTTTGTAGAGATGAGGTTTCTCTCTGATAAGGCTGTTCTCAAACTTTCGATTTCAAGACATCCTCCCTCCTTAGCCTCCCAGAATGCTAGAATTACAGGTGTGAGCCACCACGCCCACTGGGCTGAATGACCTTTTTAAGCATTTACATTTTTTTTTGTTGACATACACAATATGGCATTAGATGTTCATTTGTGTGTTTTCAAATTTTTAGGGTTTTATATCTCTTTAGTTATAATTAGAGATAATCTATAGGAGACATGTTTTTTGACCTAACCTTCACGAATAATTGAATAGAGAATCTGAATAGTTATAATGTATTGTTTTTGTGTAATGGAGAAAAGGTAACTATTAGAAAAGATAAATATTCTATATAGCATAAAATAATAATGTTATCAAATTGCTCATTTTTAAGGCCTTAACTGAAATTATAGGAGGCTTCCTAAACACTAATAAATTGCTTGGTGATTCTATGTGGCTCCCTAATAGCATTATGAGTCCCCCTGTCACCAGCATTGACAGCAATCTCAGATGTATTCCATTTGTTCCCATGAAAAGAGGTTCTTAAGAATTCTGTTTTAAATGAAAACTCCCATTAACATGCATAGACCTGTTATGTCCTGTGTCCTCATAAATATTTTACATCTTTTCAACTTCAGGAAAAAAGTATATGAATATGAATAATCAATCAGTGAATACGTTTTAATTCTCTTTAACTTCTCTATGTTAGAATTTGAGATTTCTTTAGCACAGCAAGCTTGACACTTCTGTGTGTAACTAAAATATCCTAGATTTGTGAGACTTATAATTTAGGCTCATTCCCTCCAGTTTTTTTTTTAATTGAAAGCGTTCAACTCTGTATATAAAACTCTTTTCATTGCTAAAAAATAGAAGCAGAATCGTCTTTGTCTAAAAGCAGGAAATTTAGTTATATTGTAAGTGTGACCCAGTTAAAGCAGCACTATTTTATGCCTTGCAGTTTTTAATGGACCAACTTATTGAAGTAACTGAACACAGAGAGGCTTAGAAGGAAACCTAACTACTGGAACAGCGTGACGGTGCTATCTTATAAATTTCCCTCCTTTGTTGTGATCCATTGGCTTGTCTAAGCTTTATTTTTATGTTTTAATTTTTTCTCTTCTGCGGAGGTTATTTCCTATAAAGACAGTAAGAAAAAAATAAGGGTTATTTTTATGTTCTTGCTATTAAATAAATTCTCTGTTTTACATTCAGTGTTTTGTTTTGTTCTAAGTGTCTTAAGTTACATGCATATCTTCTTTATAGATATTGCCTGAAACATAAAATAATGTAATAAAATGAATGAAATAACTGAAAATATCTTTTATTTCCTTTTTGAAGAGACTGTCAACGTTTATGAAAATGATAAATTGACTGTAGTAGCTAGTCTTTTTCAAGTCATTTTTTTTCACATGGAATTGTTGCTAAGCCAATGTTTTGATCAGACGAATACTTACTCGAGGTCTTTCAAAGGACAGCCTGCTAGTGATGCCAAATTAAGAAGTGTAGGCTAATGTTCTAGAACTTTCTGTATGATATAGCCGACATAACCGGCCTTGGTAAAGTGCTCTGTTCTTGTCAACGTTAGCTGGCTGTGTAAGCTTTATCTGGCTGGTTTATGAAATCATCTTTCCAAAAGAGACAAGAAGGGTGGAGATGTTATTTAAATAAGCATCAAAAGTACCCTCTGCTTAGTTATTCAGAGCCAAAAACATTAGCATGGAAATCCTAATTTTGCAAAAATGTACATTTTCTCAAACAGCACTAGGCGACCCAGAAGCTTTAGACAAACAGCTGGCACATTTCTTCTGACATGAAAAATGAACCTTAACCACACGGAAAGCACATTCCAGCTGTAATACTTGACTTCTCACCTCTCATCATGGATCACAGCCTTGGCCTGGAGTCTTCCATTCTTCTTCTTTGAAGTACCAACATGAGAGGAGCCAGTATCTTGGGGCTTTCAGTTGTGTTTGGGTCTTAGTCATTGCCCTGTGTAGGCAAAAAGTGTCAAAGTATTTGGCAATATAATGACCCAGAACTGTTATCCCTGTTGGCAAAATGCAAACCAGCATAAGGTTGCTCCATATGTGCTTCCAACAAAATGCAGCTTTGCCAGATCCGTCAAGCAGCCATGCACAGATTTTAAGGTCTATCCACGAGCACTGCTGGCAATGGAATTTATCATAATGGTAAATGAAATGGTAAAATAGCCTTTTATTCCTCCAACATTTTTATTAAAGACAAAGTTCAAGGTCATTGAAAGATATTTTGAAATGCAGTCAAAGCTACTTATGATTTATAGTAATTGAGTTATTCAGAGGTCAGGAAGAAGCATTTAACATAAATTTATTTTAAGTTTCTCAGATTTGGATCAGAAAACTGAACTCTAGAGAAATTAAATGTAATGTCCATAAAACAAAGAACTTAAAATATAATCCAGATTTCCAATGCTCTAGTTATTTATTCTCCTTAAGGCATAAAGTGATTTTACATTGTTTAGAGTTGAACTAGTAGTTCATTCATTTATTTAACAAATATTTATTAAAGTAACAGTATGTTAGTTATTGCCCTAGGAACTGAAGATAAAGAGATAAATAGTGCAGGGTGAGGAGATAAGGAATAAGTAATGAATTAACAAAATAATTTCAGCCAAGGATAAATAGTTGTAAATCATTCTGGAAATCCAGCAAACAATCAATCAAGTAGCTAGTGTGAAGCAAGAGGGGGGACAGCTATGTTAGATCTAGTAGTAAAAGAAGGCATCTCTGAAAAGCTGATATCTTAATATAATAAGAGCTGATATCTTAATAATAAATCATTCTATTATACCTTCTTGAGGACAGAGGGAAATATTCCAGACAGAAGGAACACAAAGTGTTAAGGCCCTAACATGAAAATAATTCATATGTGTAAAGTAACAGAAAGAAAACCAGGAAGCTACAGAAGAGTTTGCAAGGAAGAGAGTCTCACGGGATGAGAAGACAGAAGCAGCCAGTGTCCAGATCATGAACGTTTAGTAATCAGGGTAGGAGGGTTTTTATTTTATTTCAAATGTGATGCAATTATTTTCTAGTGTCATAAAGAGGGGAGTGACATAATCCTACTTGCTTCTGAAATCCAACTCTGGCAGGGAAATTAGGGAGTAGTAAGAATGTGTTTATGGAGACCATTTTGGAGTCCAGGCAAGAGAAATTCTAGCTTGAACTAGAATTTTAATATTGGACATAGAAAAAGAGTGGAGAATAGATATATCTTAGAAGCATATTTGAATAATTTGATGATGGATAAGATTTTAGAGATAAAGGAAAGAAGGGTATAAAAAATAACTTCTAGGATTAGAAGTTATCTTTGGCTTGAGTAATTTCTTAGAAGGAATGAAGTTTGGCTTGAGTAATTTATAAGAAAGAAATGGTGGGATCACACCTACGGTGCATCTTAGCAGGGTACTGGGGAAACTTATTAAATGTAGAGTATCAATGTCTTTATACAGTGATCAAGAAAATGCCATGAAGGCTAACTGTAACAGTACGATCAAAACATTCCTGAATGTATATGAATCGTGCCCTATGATTGCACCAATGTACAGAATTATGATTCAATAAAATTATAAAAAAAAAAAAGAAAATAATTCATGATGATTAAAAACTTTTGTGGCACACCTAAGATCCTCTCCCTGCTTGCTCTAAGCCAGAGCAGGGGCCGCCTTGGAGCTGACTGATGAAAAACGGTGTGTGACGTTCCACCCACATAAGAGATGAGGGTAAAGTCTGAGGTGTACTTGGGTTCAGATCTAGCTCAGACGCCTCTTTGGGCAAGTTACAAACCTCTGGCAGACTCCATATCCTCGTGGTGTCCTCATGAGTACAACAGGGTTTGCATGAAGGTTAAATCAAGGTGTGTGTGCAAAGTGCTTAGTACACAGCTGGTGCATGGTAAGTACTTGGTACATGTTAGCCGTCGTGATTGGTCACCATGATCTGTCACTGTGTTGTGGAGCATGGGCTGTTCTACATGAGTGGATTTTCCAGAAAAGTAGAGTCCTGATTCTCATGCTTTGACCATTTTGTTTAAAATCTTTGATGTAGCCGGGCGCTGTGGCGGGCGCCTGTAGTCCCAGCTACTTGGGAGGCTGAGGCAAGAGAATCGCTTAAGCCCAAGAGCTGGAGGTTGCTGTGAGCAGTGTGACGCCACGGCACTCTACCCAGGGCGATAAAGTGAGACT